>CANXYC010839292.1:0-13468 GCA_948193065.1 Aleurites moluccanus
TGAACCCGAAACTTATAACTATTTATATTTTTATCCCATTTCAATTCTGAAATAATATTTATTATATTTATCCAGCTTATGAGTCTAATGGTGATATTAAAAATTTAAAATTCCGAACCCGTTCGTTAATCAAAACGTCGATGTGTTAACCTATCAACCGGGTCAATTTTTAGCGATTTGGCAAATTGCGCAAGTATGATGTTCTAATGTCTAAATCAACTTTATTTATATTTAAATAACATATATTCAAGGTTATACAATTGAAATTTGAGAGTGTTACAATAAGTGATTATAAACATGATTAGAGTGATAGATTTCAAGATTGGATCGAAATTGGAGAAAACCTAAAACTAGGTTTATGTTTGAAATGGATTTTTTGTATAGGATTCCATAATTTTAATTAATGTTTAAATATGTTAGTTAGCATCCATTTAAGGATAAATATATGGTAAAATTGATTGTAGAATCGAACAAAACTAAAGAATACTGCTTTTGCCTGTTATAGGTAAATAGGCATTTTATCGCATAAATGATCGATTTGTCGGTTTTGATGAGTTATATGTATATTATTATGCATATTTAAATCTTTATTTGATCAATTTGAATCCATTTAAATTCTTGCAAATTTTTTTCCAAAGTGTTTCATTTGAGTTTCCTTTGAATTTTCCTTGAATTCAAGCTCTAATTATGTTGTTTATTGATGTATATAAACCCTGTTTGATAATGTCTTTGTGTTTGTTGCCATTGGGGCTTGAATTTTGAACTTTCCCTTTGATCAATATGTCCCAAAACTATATTTGCTTAGTCCTAAAGTGGTGCACACCAAGTGCTCGACGAAATGACTTTTGTTAATTTCCTTAAGAAACCAATTGTTACTAAATTTGCTAAAATGGGTGACTTTCTTTGTCAAAAGTATAAATGTGTCTTCTTAACAAATTTTAAACTTATATCGTAAATGACTTTTGTGGAATTTTGCCTATGCTATAATGTTCCTTTGTTAAGGATAATGATCATATATGTGTTTACTTGCCTAAACTGCTCAAATGAGCTAAAGTTGTAGAAATTGAGCCTTGTTGATTTTCTTGCCTATTTGGTATTTTATTTGCTATCTTTAGCCTATTCTAATATTTGTATGATAGAGATACCTTACTGATAGGTTAGTGGATAAATCCCATCAGCATTGTGGACAATGAAATTCCAGTGATACCCTAGCTAGGAAGGTTTATGGTCCTGGCCATAGGGTCTGATTCACCTTATGTTATTTACATGTTATATTGATAATGATATGCATTTCATGACCCAATATCTGTTATATATACATGGTTATTATTTCTTCCAGTGCCTATACATCTATATTTGATGTCTATAAACCATTTCCCTTGATTTAGTCCTTTAATATGCTATCCATGAGTCAATTGTTAATACTGTTTATTTGTTGTTTCATACCTTGCTTAATGTATGATAATATTTATATTAACTCACTAAGTATGAAAATACTCTCCCTTTTAGTTGTTTTATCTTTTTAGGTCAGGAATATAGCTGGTCCAAGATTTCTTCATCAGTGGATCTAGCTTTGTTATAATAATGTAAATATTGAGCTTGTATATATTACTTGTATATATTTTAGATGCTCAATGGATATGTAAATTATTGGGATAACTATACTTAGTATGGTCTATAATATTATTAGTTACTGATATTTAATATATATATGAGATATGTTGAGATCAAATATGATCACAGATGATGATAGATAAATTGATTATATGGATATAGATATGTTATAGCAGGTGATGTTTACAGGTTATAAAAGAGTTCTACGGGTGTCAGTAGCCTTATGTTATTCCTACATCCTAGGATCGTCATGTTTCAAAATTGGGATGTGACAAAAAGACAAAAAGCCACCTTCCTTCAAAAGGTGGGGCATCCTACTAAAATTTCAATCATCAATCTAACATTTCTCATAAATTGTCACCTTACAATGCATATCAGCTTTTCACTGGTTTAAGGTATTAAATTTGTCAAAACATGCATTAGAAATAGGATGCACATACAAATTCAGAGTCTCGATTAATGTCAATCAAAGCTCATTAAACCCTTCAAAGGTAATTGCATTTTCCAAACTAGAACGAAATTAAGTTTGCTTTTTTAAAAAAAAAAATTGATTGTCCAAAGATTGCTTAAGTTTTCTCATCAAGCCTAGCATAGAGTTAGGGCATTGCATCTCATTAAATTCTTTCCAATTTAGGGCATCCTAAATTGCATTATTTCCTCAGACTTTGAAAAGCCTCTTAAGCCATGCATCATTTCCTTTAACTCAAAGGTTCAGAAGTCACATATCATTGAAGTCTCACTCATTTAATTTTGAACTTGAAAAGATATCAATCATTTTAAGCCCAAGCAGCCCTTAGCAAACCAAAAATCATTTTAAGCTTTGGCAAAATATAAAACATTTTAAGTCCAAGCAATCTTTGGTGAAATCAAAATTTATTTTCCACCCGATTTCATTCTGAAAGATGTTTGAAAATCAAAATCTATTTTCCATCTAATTTCATTCTGAAAGATGTTTGAAAATCAAAATCCATTTTCACCTGATTTCATTCTGAAAAATGTCTGAAATCAAAATCTATTTTCACCCGATTTTATTCTAAAAATGTTTGAAATCAAAATCCATTTTCACTTGATTTCATTCTGAAAAATTTCTGAAATCAAAATCTATTTTCCATCCGATTTCATTCTGAAAATTTTCTGAAGTCAAAATCTATTTTCCATCCGATTTCATTCTGAAAATGTTTGAAATCAAAATCTATTTTCCACTCGATTTCAATCTGAAAATGTTTAAAATTAAAATCCATTTTCCATCTAATTTCGTTGTGAAAGATGTTTGAAATCAAAAATCTATTTTCCATCTGACTTCACCCTGAAAGATGCTTGAAGACAAAACTCTTGAGCATTCATCCTATGTGCTTAACATAGCACCAGCGTCAACTTTCACCCTGTATACTTAGCATAGCACCAATATCATCTTTAGCACAACATTCTTATCAGCTTAGCATAAAGTTAGGATCCTTCATTCTGAGACCTATAGTAGAGTTAGGGTTCTCATTTCTAAAGTTAAGTATCCTTAGGATTTATAACAGAATAAAGTTAGGCCAAAGTCAACCATCCCAGGGCATCCTTAGGGTTTATCTTCTCCAACATATAGCAACTATCCTAAGGCATTGTTAGGACCTCTCTATTCAAAACCTATTACAAATTAGGTTCCTCTTGTAAAATCATCCATCTTGGGTCATCCTTGGGTTTCACATCTTAAACCTAGCACAATTTAAGAATAACTTTTCTAGGAATAGCCTTATAAGCTTTTCAAACCATCCTAAGGATAGCTTTAGGATCTTTTCAGATCATCCTAAAGGTAGCTTTAGGATCTTTTCAGATCATCCTAAGGGTAGCTTTAGGACCTCATTAAAATTTTCTAGGGGTAGCCTTAGAAAATTTTCAGACCATCCTAAGGGTAGCTTTAGGATCTCATCAGACTTTTCTAAGGGTAGCCTTAGAAACTTTTCAAATCATCCTAAGGGTAGCTTTAGGATCTCATCAAACTTTTCTATGGGTAGCCTTAGAAGCTTTTCAAACCATCCTAAGGGTAGCTTTAGGAACTTTTCAAACCATCCTAAGGGTATCTTTAGGATATTTTCAGATAATCCAAAAGGTAGTTGTAGGATCTCATCAAGCTTTTCTAAGGGTAGCCTTAGAAGCTTTTCAGACCATCCTAAGGGTAGTTTTAGGATCTTATCAAAACTTTTCTAAGGGTAGCCTTAGAAGCTTTTTAGACCATCCTAAGGGTAGCTTTAGGATCTTATCAGACTTTCCTAAGTGTAGCCTTAGGAGCTTTTTAGACCATCCTAAGGGTAGCTTTAGGTTCTTATCAAACCTTTTCTAAGGGTTGCCTTAGAAGCTTTTCAGACCATCCTAAAGGTAGCTTTAGGATCTTTTTCGACCTTTCTAGGGGCAGCCTTAATAGCACCTCTTCGTACCCTTCCTAAGATAGCCTTAAGATATCTTTATCTTATCATGGTAGCTTGTGTCCACTATTATCATGATTACTTTTCTAGAAAAGCAACCATGCTGAGGGGCAGCTGTGAAAACTGATATTTTTACACCCTTTGGACTTGTGCCAAGCACCGAAGCCTAAGCCATTCACAGATGGACTCAGAAAGCATCAGGACGGGTCTAGGTCCGGGCCCAGGCTGCCACCCTTAAGGGATGACATTACCGCCAACCCTAGGGGGCGATGCCGCCCTAGGCAGGTGGCAGTGCCGCCATGCCTTGGGTGTGGCAGCACCCTTTTGAGCTGCCACCATCCTTTGGTCCTGCTGCCGCCCTCCCTCTCTAGCGGTGCCGCCACCCCCCTTCAGTCGCACTCCTCCTTCTTTTTGGCGACAGCTCCATACTTTGCACTTTTTCGCCAAATCCCACATCGGGAAATGATGAAATGAGACCCCTTAAGCTTCTATTATAAATAGAAAGCTTCTCCCACCTTCCAAGGTACATGGAAAATCATCTAGTTTGAGTTTTAACTATTTGATTTCACTCTCTTCTCCCTCATATACCTATTCTTTCTTATTTCTTTAGCTCTCTTTGAGTTTAAAGGACTTTATAAGGCATGTGGGGCCCATTTTCTTTAGTTTCTCTTTGAGCTAAAGAAGGATCAAACCCAAGGTGTGTGGAGCCTCAAAATTTATTTAATATAAACTTACTTTGTTCGTTTCTTTTCTTTTCTTTCGAATTGTTAGGTAAAAGGCAGTTCGACCATTTCCCCATGCTTCGATAGATTCAAGGTGGAACTCCGATCTGGAAGAGCACTTCGTCTGCCGCCTCCCCAAAGATCAAGACAAAAGGTACCAACTCATAAACTCCTTCTTTTCTTATTTTGATAGAGCATCAAAATAAACAACTCATCTTTTACTTTTTTCATTTTGATAGAGAATCAAAATAAAGAACCAAAACATGATAAATTGGGCATAAAATCAACCCTTCTTCGCAAGAAGAAAGAACTACATGAATTTTGATTCCCATTCAACGGGATACACAGGCAAGCTGTATAAAAGCTTCAAATCCAAAAATATTACAAAACCATCTTTTTCCTTTTACCTTGTTTATTCGATTCTTATTTTATTTATTGGATGTATTTTGTAATACCCTATATTTGTGCATAACAAGTTTTTGTGAAATAAGATCTCAGTATGTGGATTAAAATTATCGAAATGACTAAGGATAATTTTAAAAACTCTGTTAGAGCGAAAACAAGAAAAATTTTCGACAATCGTCGGTACCGATATCGCTACCGTAAAATAGCAGTACAGTCGACGGATGAATTTCTGAATTTGGATTGAGAAAAAATGAAAATGTATATTCATGTGTGAATACAGTAAAAAGAAATATGAGAAAATGTTTAAGAACACTGATAAAATAAGCGATGGCAAAACCGTAAATAAAGGGTACTTTCGGTGAATAATGAAATTCAACAGTCTGAGTTTCAGAACGGCTCTGAAACTATTTTTATTAATATTAAATAGTATTAATAAAAATAAGATGTTTGAATATTTACTATGAATTCAAATTCCTGACAAGTACCGAGCGAAAAAGGACCAAAAGCAAATGTTGAAAAGTTGGAGGACCAAAAGAGTAATTTGCCATTTTTATCTTATTATATAAGAAAAAACTTAGAACAAATTTTTGCATTTTTGGTTCTTCCACCCGTAGCCATTTTCCTTTCTTTCTATTTGATTTCTTCCATTAATTTGTGAAAGGAAATTGTAGAAAACCAAAAACTAAAACCATACAAATATTATTCCATCAAAATTAGCCATAGAAAATAAAAAAAAAAAATTGAAGACCATCAAGAGGAAATTTCGGCAAAAAGGGGATTTTTGGGTAAGTTGTTTATTTTTTTGATTTTATGGTTTAATTAGGTTGTTTTGATGATAATAGGATTGGGTAAATGATTTAATTGCATCAATTGATGCATTAAATAATTTTCCCCAATTTTCAAACCCTAATTCAAAGTTATGTGAATTGATTTTGAGCATATGAGTTAGGATGTGTAAATTGGCAATACAATAAGTTAATTGGGTATTAATCGATGTTTAATTGATGTTCGTTTCATTGTAGAAAATTCGTTCGGAGAAAATCGCTGATTTTGGCCTAAACCGAGGATTTGAGGAATTGGGAAGTAAATCAAGTTTTCTTGGTGATTTGGAGTGATAGGTGAGTCTTTTATGCATCAAATTACATGCCTAAATTGTTAAAACGTCAATTGAAATCCATATGTGAAAAGGCCATTTTGGCTGAACCCTAATAGGCATGATTTGCTTGATTTTGTGCTTGGTTTTTGGACTTGTTTTCCATGCCTAATTGATGCCTTTGTTGAAGATTATTGAGTTGTTTTTGTTGCCTATGGAATTGCTTCCATGTGTATATTTATTGATAATTGGGACAATGTCAAAATTGCACCGAAACCATGTCAAAAAATCTATAGGCCAACCATTTGAATGCCACCGTCGCCAGCGATAATGGCATGCCAATTGCGTCAACTTTTTGGCCGCAAATGACCAAAATATGTTTGTTCCCATTTTTTGTCGTTAGACCTTTGGTCATTGTTTTCTTGACTATTATTGATGTCTTATTGATTTTATGCTCATTAAATTGATTCTAATGAGTTATTGATACTTGTCGTTGCCATAAGTTTGAAATGGTATCTATTGATGTGTTTATTGCTTCTATTGATTCCGAGGTGATTTGAAAGAGTTGCCGTTTCGACAGGGTAATGAGTTCATGCTGTCGGCCTTATGCACATTATATTGATTGATACCCTGTACTAGGAAGGGATGTCCTAGTCATAAGACCCGTACAGTCTTATGTTTATATATATATATATATATATATATATATATATATATATAGTGATTTGTGCTTGGCACATTTCTATGCATTTCATGGCTCTATATCTATCATTTCCATCTTGTCCATGTGATTTGTACTTGATTCTATATTACAAACATTCTGGGCAGTTTGATTCATTGATGTCATCTGCTTATTGCTTATTGATGTTCTATTATCCATTTTTATTAGTTGATGCATATTAGATTCACTGAGTATCATATATACTCACCCTCTCACTGTTTGCCCTCTCAGGTGCAGAGTAGGAGGCAGATATCCCAGCTCTTTTAGCTCTCTGTGGATTCTGCAGATCTTGTGTTAGTATAATATTATGAACATTGTATTATTTTATATGTTCATATCCTAGCTGCTCCATGGGTTTTGTATGGTATAGTTAGAGTATGAACATGTATGTATGGGAATATTAGAGATTATAAATGATATGATTATAGTATTTACAGAATGAATGACAAAGTGACAGTATGATAGTGTTAAGTGAGTGATTGGCTATATTTACTGTTATATGATTGATGATGAGTAAGATATATTTTCGCTACAATATTGTTATAGGATTGAAGTGATTGATGGGTTCTACGGGTGTTGGTCGCCTCGGCATCTCCCGCATCCTAGTACTGTCACAATCCGAAAATAGGTCATGACAGAGGTGGTATCAGAGCACTAGGTTTATAGATATCAGAGCATAGGTTACAGAGGAATAGTAACTAAGTAAAGTATGGGTAGAGTTAAGGGAACCATGGAGCATAGAAATTCATGTATTGTCTTTTGTTGTATTCGTCAAATATGTATAATTATTCTGCATTGCTGTAATATACTGAGTACGTGTTCTATTTTTTCTGACA
Organism: Aleurites moluccanus; assembly: GCA_948193065.1. Classification (NCBI taxonomy): domain Eukaryota; kingdom Viridiplantae; phylum Streptophyta; class Magnoliopsida; order Malpighiales; family Euphorbiaceae; genus Aleurites; species Aleurites moluccanus. Next base: position 7,800 of record CANXYC010839292.1, read on the forward strand.
GTTTACAGAGTTGTCTGATGACAGAGATGGAGGTACCAGGGAGGCAGAGGTAGCCTCCAATGAGTCATCAGTTAGAGAGATTTATATTTCAGAGGGTCCGTCCAAATCCCGACGGACTAGGGATATAGAGAGGACTGATGATCCATAGAGATATGAGATGATGAGGGGGATGATGGATCTACGTAGGGAGCTAGCAGAGTTGAGGCAGGAACGACGAAATGTACTGCCACCTCCAGTACCAGCAGCAGTGCCACCCCCTGTTGCACCTGCTGCAGTGCCAGTTGCTCCAGCTCCTGTACAGCCAGTTGTGGTTCCTAAGGAGCCTATTATGCAGGGAGGCTGCAGAGTTATTGATAAGGGTGGAGTGACTATGTTTAGCTTTCTGAAGCTAAACCTGCCTGAGTTCATAGGCGAAAGAGGCAGTGATCCCGTGGATTTTCTAGAGGAGATTGAGAAAGTAGTTAGGAGACTACCTTGCTCTGATCTTAGAGCTGTAGAGTTGGTTGGGTTGCTGTTAAAAGGGAAAGCATGGACTTGGTTTTCGAGGAGGATAGAGCCCAGACTTTATGGTGGGCATCCACCCTCATGGGCTGAGTTTCGTCAGGGGTTGATTGATGAGTTTATTACAGAGGGAGTGAAGACCTGGAACTTGATTCATTTTGAACAGTTAGAGTAGGAGGACAGGTCTGTAGAGGAGTATGCAGAGGAGTTTATCAGACTGAGTAGATATGTACTCACATTGTTCCTACTGAGGCTGATCTGATCAGCAGGTTCATGAGAGGATTACATGCTTCGTTTCATAATGCTCTATTGGCTACGAAATTCACATCTCTGATAACAGTTATCGACAAAGTTACTCAGATGGAAGAGAAGTATAGGTCAGAGAGAGAGAAAAAGGATCGGAAGAGAAAAGGGGGACCAGGATCCCAGAGTAGGTAGGGTAAGAGCAACTCCCAACCTAGATTGATTGAGTCAATGCCTTTATTTGATCAGAGACCTCCATCTAGTAGTCAGAGGAGGAGGGTTCAGAGTAGAGGACCATCAGTGCAGTCTGCACCTGCATATTCACAGGGTTCTTCCAGACCTATTACTCAGATGCCTAGTATACCCATTTATGATTTTTATGGAAGAAGGCATGGAGGGGAGTGTCGTAGGCAGACAGGTGCTTGCCTGAAGTGTGGGCAACGTGGTCATTATATTAGCAGATGTCCCTTATGGGACGATCAACAGCCATCTGCTATAGAGTCTCAGCCTACAGTACAAATGAGTCATAATATGACTAGAGAGGCTCCTGGTAGGGGCAGAGGTCAGGCATCTGGTAGTGGTCAGGCCCCAGCAGGTAGAGACCAATGAAGATTTTTTGTTGTTAACACCCAGGAGACATAAAGATCTAATAATGCAGATATAGGTATGATTTTAATACATAATGATATAACAAATGCATTGTTTGACTCTGGTGTCATACATTCTTTTGTCTGCATCATAGTTACATAGAGAAAGATAACTATTGAATGTGCCCTCAGAGATAATTATACCTATGACAAGAAGTATGAAAGAATGAATTATAATTGTCATCCGAGATGTGTTATTGAAATTGATAATGATCTTTTTATGTGTTGATGTGATAGATTTGCCTGTGTTGCAACTTAATATGATATCTGATATGAATTGGTTAACTGCACTGTGAGCAGTTATTGATTGTTATGAGAAGAAAGTCAATTTTTGGACGCTAGAATTTAGAGTTCCAAAGTGATAAGTATGAATCAAGAATTAGTTTCATTCCTATTGTTCAGGCTAGAAAGATAATAAAGAAGGAATAGTATAGCATATCTAGTATATGTAATGAATGTGCAAGGGACTTTAATTAGGATTGTTTGGATACCTATGGTCCGAGAGTTCTTTGATGTCTTTTCTTGAGAAGATGTCAGGGTTATCCTGATAGAGAGATAGAGTTGAAATTGAGGTGTATGTAGGCACCTATTGAATATGCCAGTTTAGATAATTGATTTGGGTATGGAGTTGGTTTTGGATCCCAAGATCGAAACCAGGCTCTGATAGCTCATTTCTGGGTTAAGCTATTATTAATTAATGATGTTTAAGTAATACAAAGTTTAGGATCCATGTCTTAAGAAGTGAAGGAAAGATGTTCAAAAGATAAAGATTCCATGTTATTTGGTATTCCATATCTGAATGCTATGAAATTATGTACCATAATTGTTCTAAGTATTGAAGTGCAAATTATTGATGTTAATAAAGAAATGTCGTAAGAGTAGAGCCAATAGAAAGTGTAAATCGTCAAGTATAATAATTTCAGAATAAATAAATTTCAATGGCAAGAATATTATGAAGGAATCAGTATATGGAAAAGTGTATATGGGAGAATGAATAAAACATGAAAGTCAAGTGTTCGTTCTCATTCCAATCTTGAGATTCAAGTTTATTTTAAATTCGAGGATGAATTTTTTTGAAGGAGGGTAGAATGTAATATCCTATATTTGTGCATAACAAGTTTTTGTGAAATAAATTCTCAGTATGTGGATTAAAATTATCGAAATGACTAAGGATAATTTTAAAAACTCTGTTAGAGCGAAAACAAGAAAATTTTTCGGAAATCATCGGTACCGATATCGTAGCTATAAAACAGCAGTACGGTCGACGGATGAATTTCTGAATTTGGATTGAGGAAAAATGAAAATGTATATTCATGTGTGAATACAGTAAAAAGAAATATGAGAAAATGTATAAAAACACTGATAAAATAAGCGATGGCAAAATCGTAAATAAAGGGTACTTTCGATGAATAGTGAAATTCGACAATCTGAGTTTCAGAACGGCTCTAAACTATTTTTATTAATATTAAATAGTATTAATAAAAATAAGATATTTGAATATTCACTATGAATTCCAATTCCTGATGAAATTGTCGGAATGAATTACCGAGCGAAAAATGACTAAAAGCAAATTTTAAAAAGTTAGAGGACCAAAAGAGTAATTTGCCATTTTTGTCTTATTATATAAGCAAAAACTTAGAACAAATTTCTACATTTTTGGTTCTTCTACCCGTAGCCATTTTCCTTTCTTTCTATTTGATTTCTTCCATTAATTTGTGAAAGGAAATTGTAGAAAACCAAAAACTAAAACCATACAAACATTATTCCATCAAAATTAGCCATAGAAAATCAAGAAAAAATTGAAGATCATCAAGGAGGAAATTTTGTCCAAAAGAAAATTTTTGGGTAAGTTGTTTATTTGTTTGATTTTATGGTTTAATTAGGTTGTTTTGATGATAATAGGATTGGGTAAATGGTTTAATTGCATCAGTTGATGCATTAAACAATTTTGCCCAATTTTCAAACCCTAATTCAAAGTTGTGTGAATTGATTTTGAGCATATGAGTTAGGATGTGTAAATTGACAATAGAATAAGTTAATTGGGTATTAATCGATGTTTAATTGATATTTGTTTCGTTGTAAAAAATTCGTTTGGAGAAAATCGCCGATTTTGGCCTAAACCGAGGATTTGAGGAATTGGGTAGCAAATTAAATTTGCTTGGTGATTTGGAGTGATAGGTGAGTCTTTTATGCATCAAATTACATGCCTAAATTGTTAAAACGTCAATTGAAATCCATATGTGAAAAGGCCATTTTGGTCGAACCCTAATAGGCATGATTTGCTTGATTTTATGCTTGGTTTTTGGACTTGTTTTTCATGCCTAATTGATGCCTTTGTTGAAGATTATTGAGTTATTTTTGTTCCTATGGAATTGCTTCCATGTGTATGTATATTGATAATTGGGGCAATGTCAATATTGCGCCGAAATTATGCCAAAAAATCTGTAGGCCAACCATTTGAATGCCACCGTCGCCAGCTACAATGGCATGCCAATTGCGTTAACTATTTAGCCACAAATGACCAAAATATGTTTATTCCCATTTTTGGTCGTTAGACCTTTGGTTATTGTTTTATCGATTATTATTGATGTCTTATTGATTTTATGCTCATTAAATTGATTCTAATGAGTTATTGATACTTGTCGATGCCATTAGTTTGAAATGGTATCTATTGATGTGTTTATTGTTTCTATTGATTCCGAGGTGATTTGACAGAGCTGCCATTTAGACAGGGTAGTGAGTTCATATTGTCAGCCTTATGCACATTGTATTGATTGATACCCTATACTAGGAAGGGATGTCCTAGTCATAAGACCCGTACAGTCTTATGTTTATATATATATATATATATATATATATATATAGTGATTTGTGATTGGCACATTTCTATGCATTTGATGGCTCTATATCTGTCATTTCCATCTTGTCCATGTGATTTGTACTTGATTATGTATTACAAACATTCTGGGTAGTTTGATTCATTTATGTCATCTGCTTATTGCTTATTGATGTTCTATTATCCATTTTTATTGGTTGATGCATATTAGATTCACTGAGTATCATATATACTCACCCTCTCACTGTTTGCCCTCTCAGGTGCAGAGTAGGAGGCAGATATCCCAGCTCTTTTGGCTCTCTGTGGATTCTGCAGATCTTGTGTTAGAATAATATTATGAACACTGTATTATTTTGTATGTTCATATCCTAGCTGCTCCATGGGTTTTGTATGGTATAGTTAGAGTATGAACATGTATGTATGGGAATATTGGAGATTATAAATGATATGATTATAGTATTTACAGAATGAATGACAAAGTGACAGTATGATAGTGTTATGTGAGTGATTGGCTATATTTACTGTTATATGATTGATGATGAGTAAGATATATTTTCGCTGCAATATTGTTATAGGATTGATGTGATTGATGAGTTCTACAAGTGCCGGTCGCCTCGGCATCTCCCGCACCTTAAGACCATCGCGATCCGAAAATAGGTCGTGACATATTTTTTCTTTATTTTTGCTTAGATCTTTGGGGAATGTGTGATCAACTTAGAACCATAAGGGCTAGAATTGATATCCCCTATTTTGAGTTTTTGAATTGTAATAATTTACTTTATCGCTCTTTTGTTGCTTTATTTCTTTGTGTATTCATCTTATATGTCATTTCATATGTCATTCTTTAAATTATTCATAAAAAATATTTTAAATAAAGGTTAAAATTAGAAGCCAAATTCAACCAAAACCTAGTCCCTGAATCCTCTTTAATTTCAATGACTAGTCCACTTTTTTCTTTTGGGATAAAATTAAAGTCAAAATGGGTTTTTACCTTAAATTTTTCCAACAGAAATAACTTAAGGTGGTGACTTCAAAACTCAATATCATTTCCAAAAGGCGCTAGGGTTCTCTTAATCCATGAGAGATCATCCCTAATAAGCATTTTTTATTCCATTTTAGCAGACCGGATGCAGTGCTTGAGTGAGACCTCACAAACAGGAACCCTGTTGAAACCACTGCATCTGGATTTTCATATGGCACCACTAGATCAACTCTACCCGCACCCACTATTCCGACATGTGCTACATATAACAAACGACATACTAGGGAATGTCGACTTCAGACAGATGCATGTTTAAAGTGTGGCCAACAGGGTCATTTCATTAGGAATTGTCCTATGTGGGGCGATAAGCCAACAACTATAGTAGCATCACAACCTACTATGCAGATGGGACGGAATGAGAATCGGGGTTCTATAAGCAGAGGTAGAGGTGGAGGACAAA
>CANXYC010839357.1:0-19494 GCA_948193065.1 Aleurites moluccanus
TTTGTGAAACCTAGCAATCCAACCATCCATTCCTCTTACTTTAATCCTATTGGCTAATCCAAAGTCAACTTAGATAGGTTACACATACTTTTGATACACCAAATCACAAACCAAAGGCAAAAATCTCATACATTGAGCTTAGGTAAGCAACTTTGCAACCTACTCATCTAACCATCCAATTTAAAGTCATTTGATCCAATGGTAGAATTCAATCAAGCCTAAACTAATACCATAAGGTTGCACACACTTGATGACTCCATATTATAAAGGAAATGACCAAAATACTCTTAGTGCGACCAAAATACTCTTAGTGCGACCAAAATATCGAAATCGCGTAACGTGCCGATAATAATTTTTCAATCGGGATTATTTCTTAAACTAATTCTCAAATAATTAAAATAAGGCCATTTTCAAGTTTTTAAATTATTTTCTCCTTTTAAATATGATATTAACTCCATAAAATTTCGATGGGCGAAAAATGACAATTTTGCCCCCAGTTCACCAAAAACTCAAAATTTCCCGATTAAGTCCTAGCAGCCTCTGGACTATTCCTATGCCTAAAACTAATTCAAATAACATGCATAATTATCAATTCCATGCATAAATACATATTAACAACATAATATAAAGAAATCAAAAATCTCCCCCCCAAAGATCTCTATATAGGTTTAGTTCAACTAGGCTGAGATGTTACATTAGGGTTGTAATTTGGGGAAACATTGACCTTTAATTTGATATATTGAATTCTGTGGTTGATCGATAATAATTCCTTGCATGATAACCTATTTGTGGAAATTACATTCCCTAGAACCCATTTTCCATTGTTTCTCATTCTTGCTCACTATCACTTTACTTACTTTTATTTACTATCATTTACATGCTTTTTTTTACTTTTCATGCAATTTACTTTTCATGCAAACAACCAACTAACCTTGATTAGATAGTTTAGGATTTATTTGTGTTCAAATGTTTGTTGATATCAATATGATAATAAGTTAACTATAGTGACTCTAGATATATTTCCTCAATTCTACGAAGAGATCGAGCTCAGGGTGAACTTATTGCTATCTACAATATGATTCATGCACCTGCTAGTATTTAAAACTTATAGAATTTTATAAAACAAGTTTTTGCACAAACAAGTTATTGGCCCATTGTCGAAGAGTTTAACGACATTTTATAAATTTATCTTGTTATTTTATTGTGTTAATTGTATTTTGATTATTTAATTGTATTTTTGGTGTTTTGTGTTTTTTAGCATTTTATTGTGTTATCGTAATTTTGTATTTTTATTTTTAATTTTTGTTTTGTTTAATTATTTTTTATAATTAATTGATAAGTTAATTGTCATGGATAATAATGAATTAATTGATCAAATTATGAACTTAAAAGTACAAACTATCAAAATTATTTAATACAAAACATATGCAATTTAATTCTTGTCAATTTTCTTTTCAAGTGTGTGAATGCTGTGGTAGAAATCATACCTCAACAAATTATCAAATTTATTATTCACCTCCACCATCACCTCTACTCCAAAATTATAATATATTTTGGGACTATGATGATTACTTTTGGGATTATGGTTATGAGCAACAATCAGCTGATTACCATTATGGGCAATGGAGACCGATATAGGAGGAAACCCTTCAATAATATCTTCAAATTTGTGTACAAAATAGACCGAACAAACCTATTTTGGAGGAATCATTGTAAAAATACATTGAAATAAATCAGAAATACCAGCAAGAGGCTAACATGGTTATGCAAAATATTAAACAATCATCCCAAAAAATAGAAGAACTTGTGAGTATAATATTTAAATGCCTTAAAAAGCAAGCACAAGAAGAAATGATATGGAAAAATGATGAAGTATTTCTTTTAATCTAAAAGGATGAGATTAAATTTCCTCAAAATCTTATTAACTATAATCAAGTTGAGGTAATAAAAAAGGAAATTGAATAAGCATTTAATTCTCAAAGTTCTTGTATAAAAATTTAAAAATTTAATAGCATAGACAATTTAACGATAAGGAATTGTGATGAATGTTAAACTATCTAAGAATCCATGTAAGATCTTTCAAATTCAAAAACATTCAAATAATAGCACATTTTCTATGGAGCTTGCATTTTATTATTTAGGCAAAAGAGGTTCTACAAGAGAGAAGCTTATGAAATTTTTTTAAAAAACTCTCTCATGTATGAGGTTAAATCCTTAATAAATAATAAATTATTTAACATCTAACTAATGATATTTAAAAAAACACTTGATAGAAGATAATTCATAAATATAAATTTTATTTATTTTCCATCTAATTTTTGTTTATAATTTCTTAATTTTATTGTTTCTTGTTTGATTTTTAATTTCTTAATTTTATTTGATTTTAATTTATTAGTCTTGTTGATTTCAATATTTGTTAATTCTAATGTTTTTATCAAGAAAATTCTTTGATTTTTACAAGCTATAAAAATATTGTGAGAATTGAAAATCAAACTGTGCAACAAAATAAAATAGGCTACAATAAAATTTTGCAAAATAAACTCTATGGACATGGCACCAGTCCACGCCCATACGCTATAAATTAAGCACTATGGACATGGAACTTTTCCATACCCATGATGTTTAAAATGCTCCACAGCCATGGAAGACTTCTATGGCCTTGGAACCTTTGTTTAAAGTGTTCCACAGTCATGAGGGACTTCCATGGCTTTGAAGCCTCTATTTCATGCCTATGGAAGATTTCAATGTTTTAGGGCCTTGTTTCGAGCTCATGGCTTTGGGCTTCTTTTAGGGCCTTAGTGCTTTTTTTTAGATTGTATTTTCTTTCATTCAAAACACTTAAAAAAAAACTTGAACACACAAAATTTTATAGTATGCTCTTTAGATTTATTTTATTAAAAATAATAAATAAACATAACTAAAATTTATTAAAAATGTTAATAAAAATATTAAAATACATAAGATAAATGAGGACAAAAATGTAATGAATACCCGTGTGAATCTCCACAGAAAGAAAAAAAAAATATATAACAATAATCTAAAAATCAATTGTACAATTTGAAGTTAATATATTTAACTAAACATGTTAGTATTTCATTCAGCAACTTATAGACACAATTTATTATCAATAATTGTTCTAAAATTATCTATATGTCAATTAGAATATTTAACTATCAAATACACATCTAAAAATTGATTATGAAATTAATGTGCATTACTCATCTATCAATTTTCAAAAAAATCGCTAATAGATTATTGATGGTGGCAGTTGGTTGCAAATGAGGTATCAACGGATTTGTCTTGACTTGTGAAGTCCAAAAATCATTGTCACTCTCCTTTATTGGCTAGAGATCACCAAAAATCTACGTCAACAATTGTTGTTTCGCTAAAATTCGGTCAAAAATTCAATTTAGTCCAAAATTAACAAATGATATGTCAAATAAAAGTTTAAGAGGAAGAAATCCAATTGTACCAAAATCACCAGGAATAGAGGTTGAGAACAATCAAAAAACACTTGAGAAGTTCGTTGGAGGCGCAAAGATCAGACAATACATGAGCCGGTGTCCAGCGAAATTTTAATAGCATATCGACCGGCAGCTGGGCTTCCTTCTTGGCTAACTTGTGTTTGGCGGTGGTGACCAAAGACTAGGTTGTTGGTCGATATAAACTTCTTTTTCTCTCTCTCTTAATAGGCTGAGCATTTTGATTGACAACTCACTTTCTTGGCCAATTAGAGCATTCAACCTCTAAATAACAATAACAACAACAACAACAATAATAATATTTTCATAATATTCTCCTGAATATTCTCTAAAATATTCTGAGAATATTTCTTTAAATAAATTAAAATTAAAATAAATTAAATTAAATTACTTAAAAAATATTACTTATGAAATTTAAAAAAAAAATCAGAATGTTACAAGAATAATTTCATAAGTTCAACTCTATAGGAATGTTAGATTGAAGTTTGCATATTCATAAATTTGCTGCAAATTCATAGCAAATCAAATATGAGATGAAAAAATAATATTTTCCAAAAGTCACTTTCACGAGCAATTCCAACAGCCAAACATCCCCACAAGAAATATAAGAAAGAGACATCAATACAAACGTAATTTCCTTTTGCTCAACTTATATAATAAATTGCAAGCCTTGTGCATATATAGGATTTTATTGGAAAAAATCATTTTAAAAAACTGATTTTAATTTAATTTAAATTAAATTTGTATAAAAATTATTTCAAACACTGCCAAATGAATTCAATTTATTTTATTTTATTTTCTTAATTATTTATATTATTTAACAATAACAAATAATATTAAATCCTTAGGAAATTATAATATATATTTATATAACTTGGCTATAAATTAAATTTTTGTGAAATTAAATTTATGTAAATGACAATTTCTGTTTAATTTGAATTCATTTTTTTATTCTAAAAAATTTTGAATTTTATAAATCACCGTCTTTTAATCATAAAAATTGATGAAATGAAATTCATTTGAATTGAATTTTTATAAAATATAATTTTTCAAACAGGGGGAACACGTTGCAAAACATCAAAATCTATAATCATAAATTTTAAATTTTTTTATAAATTGAGATGCCACACAAATGACGTCTTTTTCTCATTTTTGCGTGAAGTTTTTCTAAATGTCAAGTGCAACAAAGCTCATTCCGCTAAGCTTTTACGATGCACCAAAAATTTAAAAAAGGTTCATTCAGCTACAAAAAAGCATTCAAAACTTATGGAACTCCTAGCATTCGCCCACTCGTATGCGCAGCCTAGTATTAGTGCATATTTTAACTGGATAATATATCAAAGTCAAGTTCCTCATTCCCCCAATGCTAAAAAAATACCTTGTACAGCTCCTAACACCGGATTATGGAAAGAATGAAATTGCTTATTTTACATGGTAAGTTGCAAGGGAGAAAATTTACAACACATGCAAGTTCTATTACAGGGTTATCTCCACAAACAATTATCTCCCATAGCCCAGCATTACCATTAACTCGTATCTCTTTATTTCTCTCATTCTTTTGCTGCAAAAGGATACATTTGGAATACAAAATAAGGGCATCACATTCAAGTAGTCGACTGGGAAAAGCAAATGGAAAACAAAAGGCTTTTCCTGGATATTGATACGATATAATAATTCACAAATTAAATTAATGTAAGTAAATAAAATGAGATTACAACAAGTGAACCAAGCTCACTCATGTCCTGTTTTTGGGTTCAAGAGCAGCTATTTCTTTCACAACTTGAACTTTGTCTGCTTCGAACTGCTCATCCTCTGGAAATATATAACAAAGAAAGTCAGTGAATATAGTACCATATAATAAAGTTATGCTAAAAAATTGTTAGCAGTTAATACCTTTATCAGTTTTGAAATCAGCAAACAGACGCAAAAGCTTGCTTCTATTTGCAACGAGTATGCTAACAATATCAGGAGGTTTATTTTGATTTGCAGCAAAGAGCTGTAGGATGAGAAAGAAAGAAATGTAAAAATATAGTTGGTGACCATAAAGTACCAAGGTCATGCCTGGTCTGCTTTAAAAGTGAGAATGGAATGTAATTCTCAAAACAAAATTATGTTTTTGTTTTGGTTCCCAGGAGTCCAAACTTTTTTAGTTTTTAATATTTTTATATTTTCATAACTTGAATTTATATTGAAATTACATCTTTTTAAATATTTTTAATATAAAAAACAAATTCTATTTAGCTGTTTAAAAAATAACTTTGAATGAGATTCATTGGATTTAGACATCTATTTTCATTCTTGTTCCATTTCCAAGGTGAACCAAGCATGTAATGGAACCTTAACTATTTACCAATTCATAGTTTTAAAAAATAGTACCTTGAAAACATGAAATGCTTCTATCTGGATGCTCTTGCTTGATTCCTGCAAAGGAGGATTTAGCATATCAAATTGATGCAAAAAAACATCAGTAAAAAAAATAATAGGATGAATTATAGAAATAAAAATGGCATGAGCTAGGAAGGAGGTGGCATGAATGTAGGTTCAATATCGCATACAAGATATGGAAGGAACCCAATGCATTGTAACCTAATCTGAAATTTCTTATGGATGTATTGATTTTTATTTTAAAAAAAAAATTATCAAGTAGCTAACAAATGTTAAAAGCTTTACAAATAGCAATGTCATATGTGCACAAAAGAAAGAAAAATAGTTTAGAGGATGGTGTGTGGAGGTTGATCTCAAGTAATCTTTAAAGTATCATATATGTACTCTGAGGAGATTCATAAGAATCCTCAAGTTGTCCCTTGAGCTCACATATCGTGTCATCACAACTGAATTTGAGCGATCCAGTAATATATCTCCCAATAGCTGAAACAATTAAAGGCACTTGTTTAGCAGACAATATAATTATCAGAATTACAAACCAGGCTTTAATGAACTACATAGATTTTGGATGTAATTAGAGAGAGCTCCTTTCACTGTTCTGTGATATATATGCAAATGACACATATTTCACCTACCTTGACAGCTTGTCGCCTTGTAATGTAATTGGATGATTCTAGTAGCTTTGAATTATACTCTACAAAGAACTGCAATCAGCATAAAGTTAAACAATATCAGAATACGATCAACTATAAGCTTACAAATAATGCCAGAAACAAGAAATATAGAAGCACAAATTTGAATGCATAAATTAGCAATTCATAATAGCTATGGAACTATAGATATGCCAATGAATATGCAAGTACAGAAGAAAGAAAACAGTGAAGACAAGATAAAGACAACAAAAGGAACAGAAGAAAACTCAAATCATTGGGCAAGTAGTAGCCTCTAGTTTGTGTGTTCCCTTTACTGTATAGCTATCATGATATAACCACAGTGAAACAATAGATAAATGAAGTAATATACTGTCAATTCTCACTCATCGATTTTCTCACTAAAGAAGTTTTATCTATACTCATAATATGATGGAGATCAAGTACATCAGGCATGTTTACTATCCAGTTTGTGAACATGCATGACGAAGAAAATACAATATGAAAACACATAAGCATCTATACAAAACCAAAATGATAGAAAAACTTACCCATTCATAATTCTTGGAAAGAAATTCTGCTACTGTAGATTTATGTCTTGTCAGGAGTTCCTGAAACAAAACAATACAGGAACATAAGGCTGATGCCACTGTAATTGCAAGTAACTAAATCATAAAACAAGTAATAATGCATATTAATATTCTAGTTGTTTTTTGTAGAAAATAACTCGTCAATAAACAATATTTTGGGTGAAAAATATTGTCTAAGAAAATGTATTATTTTTTGTATTAATTTCTAGTAGAGGGTAGAAGCCAAACTGACTATACCGATCAAACTAATCGAAACCGATGGTTTCACAACTATTTGGTTTGATTTCAGTTTGAAAAATAAAGCAAACAAAAGGTTCAGTTTGAGCCTTTTTCTTGGTTTTAAACCGAACCGAACTGTACGGTTAGTTTTAATTTGAAATCTAAAAAAAATAGTTATTCATAAAAATTAACTAAAAATAAATAAAAAAAGTCTAATTCTTGAGAAAAAAGATAAAGTTGGAGGTGTTAATTAATAGAATAGACAAGTTATGTGTTGTACATTGAACTATTTTCAAAGTTTTTTTTTATCATCGATACTTTATAGGAAAAAAATATCTTTACTTTGAATCCAACAAACCAAAAGTGACTAAACCGAACGAAACCAACATTTTGGTTATAATGATGGTTTTGTTTAGTTTGAAAATTTTTCAAACTGAAAGGATTGGTTTGATATGATAAAAACCTTTCAAACCAACCAAAACTGAACCAATGCACCCCCTAACTTCTAGTGTTTTGAGCTCATTGGAAAAACTAATTTTTCCCTCAATAAAATACCCTCAAAATATTTAACGCTGTATATAAACTCCATATTTTTTAGACTGGTGATAGTTTATGTGGATAAATGGTTCATCCACAAGTTCCTTCCCTATTCATGAATTTATAAAAGTCTAGATAATGTCTCCCGACTTGACCAGAGAAATGAACTAGTTTTGAAAATGGGAAGTCATTTACCTCAAAGATGAAAAGTTTTCCCTTTAGTATGAAGCATTTTCTGTTCACCAATTATCCAATACGCACCAAAAAAATTTAAAAAAAAAAGGGACAATGAGAATAATGTTTTCTAGAAAAAAAATTCCTAAAAAGGAGCCTAAGAACAGTTAAATTTTCCAGATATGTATCAGTAGCATTCTACAAAATAGTGCCCCCTATATATGTATGGTAAGAAATCTCTGGGCCAGCAATTGCAATCGCCAAAAAAACTTCTATAGTGGTACTGCAATTAGGAAAATTCAATGCGGCTGTGTGATTCAACATGTCCTATACAGTGGCATGACTCTTCTAAACTCTCTAACGCAACCTCTCTCTAATGCAACCTTCTTATGTTTCAACTTCAAAAGAGGCAAATGCAACATCAAATGGTCTTATCTTTTATAAATGTCCACAAATTAGCTGGATTAAATGCACAAAAAACTATGAAATAGGAAGTGAGAGTGATTCTCAACCTTAAACGTAGCAGCAGCATCTGCTGCAATGTCGAAATTTGGAAGTTGTATATAATCAAAGAATTTCTTCATATGCTCTGATTCAAGAACATATCTGCAGAACAAAAGAAGAAATGCAGGAATGCACCAAACCCAGTATGATTAAATAACATGAGAAAAGATAATGCAGCATAGTAAAATAAGTAGTATAATAACTGTTTGAATTTGAGGTGTAAGATGTCCTATTAGTCACCAAACTTAAATTTGAAATTTGACATAAATGCAACAATTAATTTTACATAAAATTATGGCATAATCAACTTGTAACCAATTGTTCACATAAAACTAACAAGAAATCATATTGACATATAAAAATAATAGCATGAGGTATTAGAACAAAACTAATTCCCATGTACCAATTCTCTAAGAGGTTTAATGGTAAATTGTTTATGACACTATTAATGCATTTCCAAAATAAGGAAATAATGAGGTTTAATTGCAAGGCTACCAAGGGAAATCAATTGGAATAATAATAACTATTACAGCTTTTGAACTTCTAAATCAGAGTTAACATGCAAATTGACAGTTGATTTTCAATAGCTGTACTGAAAACACAGCTTTTGAGTTCAATGTCCACTCAGGAAAAGTAATAATTTTCAATGACTTGACAGACCATATTCTCTCCCTAAATTAGATGAGTTTTTATCTTGAAAAAGATGCTAATCTATTTCCACTTTCCGGATATTAACTGAAAAAAATTAAATAGCAATATGAATTTACTCACTTTGCAACACTCTGGTGACGTATGCACTCCCTCAACATTGCACCATAGTGTAAGGCCATGTCTGCACTCTCATAACTACAGAAGTAACAAGCAAAAAAATTAGAAGATGCTAATAAATATTGCACGAAACAATAGTTTTAACAATTCCTCCAGCTTGCATTCCACATTTTCCAATAAAAAACAAAACAGATCCATGCAACTTGTAGAGCCAAAAGTACCAAAAGAAATATGTATCATCCAAATGAACATAAGCGTACGGATACTCAACCAAAGTATTGATTTAATAAATAAGAAACTCAAAGGATTAACCAAATTTCCATCTTCTGAACCAAATTATCCCAAGATTAAAGATTTTTGAAATTGAGATAAATGAAAATTGGATATTATAAATCACAAGAATATAAAAATTTCGTTGTCTCCAAAAGGTTTCATGAAACCACTGATGAAAAAATTAGTCCAAAGCATAAATATAATTGTCTAAGTTAATTACTAATAATCAACTCAACTCAATTCAGCCTTAATCCCAAGTTAATTACTAATAATTCAAAAAAAGGTATCTTTATTGCATATATAGAAAAAGGAACACAGGCAAACTAATGAAAAGCAACACAAAGTGTTATAGAAAGCATTTCAGGAACAACCAACTCAACAAGAACTTCAACCTAAGGATCATCATGTGCAATCCTCAAACAATGTGATAACTAGAATCATCATCAAGTCACTACCCAAATGTTCCAAAATTCTTGGAATAACAAGCTTACCCTGCCACCAAAATATCCAAAAGATCTGTGTTCTTTTCCAAGTATTCAGATGCAATCAACCGCGAATTAACTTGTTGTCTTTGTAAATTGGCAACAACTTGAGTGGCATCTTTTCTTGTCTGCAGAAAGAAACCTTGTCATGCTAAATAATAACAAGAGACAACTGAAACATAATGTAAGTTTTGCCATTTATAAAACCAAACTGTGAATTTAATCAACACAGTCACTTAGTTTAGAAAATGCTAAAGTATTGCTGAAACGAAGACATAATAAGAGCACGAGTTATCAGTATTACATGGCTCTAAATGAAGAAATCAGCACATGCCTACCTCCAGGTTCAATTTTGGAAGACAAATGATCAATAGACGAAGATTATTTTCTCTGAAAAACTCTTGAGTCAATTGTGCACAAGCTTCTGCGACTGGCTCAGATTCACTATTGCCATAAAGAATAGACTTTAATTCCCTGATATTCTTAGACAACTCGGCCATCTGAAAAAAAAAAAAATAATAATAACCTGAACTGAAATGCCCAACTATCATATAAAATCAAACATCAAAATGTGCAAATGTAAAGGTAGTTTCAATGAACCGATTGCCATATGCTCACTGTATTCTTACTAATCAATAACAAATCCTTCCAGCCATTCCCCTAATCGTTAATGCTACAAAAGTTTGTCTTTGCAGTCACTAGATTCCAATTATTGCCATTATAAGAAAATCTATTGATATAGAGCAACAAGTAGAACAAAAATCTCTATTAGAATCGATCACAAATCATTTCACATTTACTATCTAAATTCCGATTTGCCAAAAATAGAAATTCCAAAAAAGTTCATTGTTGCCCCCAAACACGCCTAAGAAAGGAAAACAAATCTAGATCCCTACAAAAAAAAAAACCAAGAAAATAAAGCCTAATCAATCAAATTACAAAACCTTTTCTTCACGCTTGATATCACGAGCATCGGAGGAAGGGGTATGATCGGCATAAATGAGGAGATCTCGAGTCTGTCGAACAATATCGACAGGAGTACGAGGCTTAGACTTGAAAAGTCCCTTCATCCTCTCCGATTCCGAATTAGCTAAGCTCACTGCTGCTCCTGCTGTAGTAGTAGTAGTTGTTGTTGTTACCGCCGGTGCTGCTGCTACTGCAGCCGGCTGCGAGAGCCTCAGCACCACCTCCCTGTAAAAGGCTCTCTCAGCCGCAGCAGCCGCAGCAGGTTTAGACACGCAGGATCCTATCCTTCCTCTCTGTAAATAAACCACCAATCTGCTTCTTGAGAACTTCCTTGCTTTTTCTTGGCTTGGGATTTTGTTCTGGATTTGAGGAAGCTATAGATTTTATTTTATTTTTTTCCTTTTTGGTTTATTATAAATTTTGTTAGTATTAATTATTACTACATTGTTTCGTGAGATCTGACGGTTCTGTTTTGGGTTTTACGCCAACGGTTGGTCGTTACTGTAACTACCTCTACTTTTTATACTGATGAATAGACCGATTAAAGTCTGTGAAGTTATCACGTACATATGGGTACACCAACATTGCTGACAGATAATAATTGTTTTTTTTTTTTTGGGTACATTTAAAATTTTTAACTGTTATTTTCCTTTCTATTTTTGAGACATAATAGCAAATTTCCACCAAGGTATCCTCAAAATAATTCACCCTCATCTATCCAAAATCTCAAGCATTTAGTTTTATTTTGTGATTTGCTCCTTATGAAGGATCCTTCTAGTACTCAATTAATTCAATCTTCCAATCTTTGGTCATGTCAATATTGAATATACCTTGATGCTTCTCTACCTACTTTTCAAGCCAATCTATCCCTTTGATATATAGCACCGAAGTTGCCCTGTACCCAAAATAAACTTCACTAAACCATGTTAATAACTAGATGTGTCCTTTGAGCAAGTTGATTTTCTCCTTTATTTTCGACCGTTAATGCATATTCTAAAGAAAAGTGTTAAAAAATGTCAATCAAATGCATAGTTTTGTTGCAATATGATAAAAAAAAAAACTCACAATTGTACTCGTAGATACTTGCTTGATCACCAGAAGTAGATCCTCTTTTATATCTATCAATCGCACTCCTAGTTCAGTTAAGATCTCAAGATGGATTAACAAAACTTCATATGCAGCCTGATTGTTTGTACAAGGGAATTCAATCTCAAATCCCAACTTTATTACTATATTCTCAAGTGAAGTGATAATAATTTTGTCATCAGTAGAACTCATGTTTCCTAAACCATCAAACTACACCTTCCAAGAGTTGTTAAACATACAATTGACTTCTTCTTCAGCAAGTTCATCCTTTGTTCGGTGGTGAGGCAGAAAATTGGCTAAGACTCGTTCTTTCATAGACTTTTGTGACATATATTAGAGTGCGAACTCTGATAATGCCATGACCCATTTTCCCATAATATTTCTTAAGAAAGGTTGAGACATTATGTATGAATCACATTAATCCTACTTATTACTAAGTTCATTATAGGCAGCATGTAGTATATTAACTTAGTGCATGAAAAATGCAAGGCTAAGCAAAGCTTATCAATCGATATATATTTCACCTTGTTCGGGTTCAAACTTCTACTCAAATAATAAACAGTCCGCTCAATTTTTTTTTTTTTTTTGTTCTTGTGTGAGCATTTTGCCAATGGAGTCTTTTGAGGCTAAGATATAAAGAATTAGAGGTTGGTTTGGCCAAGGAGTCAATGACAAGAGGTTGGGTCAAGAAGTCTTTTATTTCATCAAAGACATGATGTTCTTCATTCCATACAAACTCACTATCATTTTTTTATTTTTAATAAATTGTGTCAACACTAAAGCTTCCCAGTTGTATTTGCAATATGAACCTCCTTAGAAGTTAATTTGACCGAGCAATTTATGAAGCTCCTTGGTTCGGGGTGGTTGCGCTTTTCTATATTAGCCTTTTCCTTATTCTTGTCAACTTATACTCCTCTTTGATGCACCAGGAACATGAGGAAATTTCTGGCCGATGCTCCAAAACCACATTTAAGAGAGTTCATTTTAAGCTCGTGTTCCCTCATGCTCTCAAAAGACTTTCTGAAATTGTTCAAGTGTTTATCTACTTACTGAGATCGAACTTTTAATACCCTAATAAATAATACAATAATTAAATAATAGCATACCAATTATTGGTCAAGGAACACCAAAATAACTAAAAATAATTTTTGAAACACAGTTAGAATGTATTTGAGATACTGTCCTGAAAAATGTCGGTGTCAATTACACTTTCCGGAGAAATAGCAGACCGATTAACAGATGAATTTTTAATTCATACCAGGAGTAAATAATCATATATTTATATGTGAAATTATGGTGAAAAGAAAGAGTTGAAAAATTTAGGAACACTGAAAATTTAAGCAATGGCAAAATTATAAATAAGTCGAACTTTAGGGATATAATTGGAAACTAACTGTTTGAATTTTAGAATGACTCTGAAACTATTTTTATAATAAAGTACAAATAAAAATAAGCTATTTTATTTCCCACTTTTAAATCTAATTCTTAATAGAATTGTCAGAATAAATTACAGAAGAAGATAGGGTCAATATCTAATTAATGAATAGTTTAAGGACTTAAATGTAATTTGCCATTTAACCCACCTATATAAGCAACACTTAGAATATTTTTGCTCCATCTTCTTCCTTTCTTAAGCTTGGTCAAACCACCTTTATCTTCCTCCCACCATTTTCAAGCAAATTACTAAGGAAAATCTTAAAGAAAACCTAAGAATCCAACCTTGTTTCATCTTCTCCATTATTTTTCTTTAAGAAATCACAAAGGAAATCAATGGATTATTGAAGAGGAATTTCGGGTGGAACATCACCATAAGGTAAGAGTTGATTTCTTTGGTTTAATGATTGTTTTAGATGTACTAGATGTTAAATAGGATGTGTTTAGTGTTTAATTACATCAATTGATGCATTTGATAGATTTTTTCCAAATTCCAAACCCTAAATTAAAGTTATATGTTTTGAATATTTGAATTAGTGTTAGTTAATGTTAATTAAACTTAGATTATATTAATTGGAGGCTAATGGATGAATTATTTGTGATTGATTTGGTGTAAAAAACAAAGAATTGGAACGTTGTGACTTTTGCCTCCTTTGAAACTTAAGGTGGAAAATCAATTTTTCTAGCCTATTTGAAGTGTAAGGTGAGTTTATTATGCATCATTTAACTTTTCCTAAGCATTGAAATGTTGATTGGAAACCATCCATGAAATCACCTTGTTGGCTGAATGCTTCATCACTATTCACTCCTTTGATTTTTGTTTGTTTTTCCTTTGAATTCATAAGCCATTATGATCCTTTGAATGGTGTTATTTGTTGGATATCTAATACTTATTGTGTTGCCTATATTGTGAGTTGTTTGTTGATTATATGGACAATATCAATGTTGCACCATAACCTAGCCAAATTGTCCATTCATTGTTGCACACCATGTGTTTGACAAAATGCGTAGTTCATTTTGCCATAGGCCTACCATTGTTTCATCCATAGGCCTACCATTTGAATGCCATCGTCGCCAGTGACATTGGCATGCCAATTGAGCCAACTTCTTGACTTTGATTGTCTAACTTTTGATTCATTCTAAGGTTAATTGTTATTCGTAATACTATTATTTATTGCTTCTTCCATTGCTTTATTACAATCTCATTCGATTTAATTCATGAGCTATTGATACTTGATGAGAACATTGATGATTATTAATATCGATTGACTTGTTCCATGCTTTTATTGATTCCAATGAGATTTGACAAAGCTGCCTCTCCAACGGGGTAGTGGGTGCATACTGTCGATAATGTGCATATTGTATAATGATACCCTAACTGGGAAAGGTTAACAGTCCTAGCCATAAGACCTGATCAGTCTTATATATATTGATATATGGTTGTTACATGTGATATGAGTTTCATGGCCCTTTATATGTCTTATCCGTATGATATAGTTTCATTGACCTATTTATTGATTCTACAGTCATTCACTGTACTCTGATTTCTTATTCATATATTGTTGAGCAGATTAATATTCATTGATTATCTGCCTAATGTTCCTTGATATTTCAGTCATTTCTTCTTGTTGATGCATATTAAATTCACTGAGTATTTTATACTCACCCTTTTATTGTTTCTCTTTTTCAGGTGCAGATTAGAAGGTAGATTCCCGATTGTTGTTTCTCGAGGAATTCTGCAGTGTCTGTAATAGCACTATAATTATTTTTAACACTATATTTTGTATGTATTATTTAGTTGCTCCATGGGTTGTATAAATGGCATAGTTAGACTATGATTATGTATATAAAGTATAATATGAGATTAAGTATGAGTATGGCATGAGATGATGGTAATTATAGCCAATTGCGGAATAAGTTACAAACAGATTACAGAATACCATAATAGAACTTACTTAAGAAATTGATTAATTAACTGATAGTATTTGGTAATAGTATATGATACTGGGTTCTACGGGTGTCGGTCGCCTCTGGCATCTCTTGTAAACTAGGACCGTCATGTTCCAAAATCGGGGATGCGACAGAGGTGGTATCAGAGCTTAGGTTATGAAGGAATAGTAACTAGATACAGAGAAATAGTAACTAGATACAGAGTAGTAGAGTTAAGTAAACCATGGAGTATATGAATTCCTATTTCGTCTTTTGTTGTATTCGTCAAGTATGTATGAGTATTATGTGTTTCTATAACATACTGAGTTCATTATTTATATTTTCTGACAATTTGACAAAGATATCTGACAATAGAGACAGGGATACCAGAGAGGTAGAGGTAGCCTCTAACGAGTCTCTTGTCAAAGAGTTTTCAGAGGAACCGTCCAGATCGCGACGGATGACAGAGGAGACAGAGAGGAGTGATGACCCTTAGAGGATGGAGATGATGTAGGGGATGATGGATTTACGTTGGGAATTAGCAGAATTAAGGCGAGAATGACAAAATATGCTGCCACCACCAGCACCAGCAGCAATGCCACCTCCTGTTGCACCAGCTGCTCTACTTTTTGCTCCAGTATAGCCAGCAGTAGTTCCTAGTGAGCCTACTGTATAGAAAGCCTATCGAGTTATTGATGAGAGCAGAGTCACTATGTTTAATTTTTTGAAGCTTAATCTACTTGAGTTTTGGGGTGATAGAGGCGATGAGCCGATTGATTTTCTTGAGCAGATTGAGAAGGTAGTTAGGAGGCTACCATGCTATGATGTCAGAGCAGTCGAGATGGTTGGATTATTGCTGAAGGGGAAAGCCTGGACTTGGTTTTCTCGACGTTTGGAACCTAAATTATATGGTGATCATCCTCCTACTTGGGTAGAGTTCAGACATGGAATGATTGATGAGTTCTTGATAGAAGGGGTGAAAACCAGGAATTTGATTCAGTTTGAGCAGCTTGAGCAGGGAAATAGAATAGTAGAGGAGTATGATAAGGAGTTTATTAGATTGAGAAGATATGCTAACAGATTTCTCTTACTGAGACAGATTTGATCAGCAGATTCTAGAGGGGAATACATGCCTCACTTTATAATGCCCTCCTTGCTACAAAGTTCACATCTCTGACAACCATCATTAACAAGGTGTAACACCTTAGTCAAAACCTAGAACCTGAACCACAAAGGGTTACCTTGGGAATTTTGACTTGATTTTGTTGTTGTGATTTATTATATTATTATACTTGAATTTGACATATATGCATGTTTTATGATGTATTTGTATGATTAGCGGAGGTTAGAAGACTGTTAGGACGCAATCGGGTAAAATTAGGTTTTTGGTGAACTAGGAGCAAAATGGTCATTTCACACCCTTTGAGTTTTTAGTAGAAATTAACATTATATTTGATAGTAAAATAAAATATTAGGACATAAAAATCGAGGTGTAATAGTCATATGAATTATCTTTGGAAGATTAAAGCCGATAGAAAATAATTTCGGGAAAAGTTAATTAAAAAGGGATCAAATTTTAACTAGGGATAGTATAGTCTTTTCCTAAGGTATATGGACTTATATGGTGTATGCATGTAATATCCTAGGTGAAACCCTAGTTAGAAATTCTACATATTTGCCTTCTTCATTCAAAACCCGTAGCTGTCCTTGCTAACAAACCAGAAAATTTCTTCCTCCTCCATTTCTTTGTTTCGGTCAAGAAAGAATCAAAAGGGTTGGAAGCTTTTGTTTGTTCAAGTTTGAGTAGAATAAAGAGTATACTTCTTCATTCCTTCCTTTAAGCTAGAAATTCAGAATTTGGGTTTGGTTTGGGGGAGTTTGCTTCGGCCATTTCAAGAATCCAAGGTAAGAGTTTATTTTTCTGGTTGGTTAGTTTTTTCTTAATGCTCAAATGATGATTAGAACCTAGGTTTGGAGGATTTTTATTTTGGTTAGGGCTTTTTAGGTTGGTGATCGAACCATGTTTATGGTTTTGGGAAAAATTGTGGTCCTTGATTTATGTTGAGTAATTGATGATGATATGGTGTTATATAGTTGTTAAATTGATGGTTTGTTTGTGAACTGAATTTATGGTTTGTAATTTCCACTTTGGCCGAAATCAAATAGGGTTTTTTTTTTTGGGGGGGGGGAAGGTTGGTTATAGGTTTACTTATGAAATGAATGTTGAAATTGGTATTAAATAGTCCATTATTAGATGAATTGTTGTTGGTTTGGATGTTGGATGCAAAAGGTCCCTTTTGGCCGAATTGAATTAGGGGTTTTGGGGGATTTTTTATTCTTTGTTTGAATTGAATAATCCATGATGCAATTGAAGTTGAATATGTGTGAAATGAATGGTTTAATTGCCAATTGGAAGTTTGAATTTGAATGTCATATGGAACCAAATGGTTTAGGGCTTTTAGGGGAAACTTGCTTCCTTGTTTTAAATTGAACAATTGCAATTGTAATTGAGGTTATTTGGATGTTAATGGAATAGTTTAATTATCAAATTGATGCTTGGTTTTGTGTTTCATGTTAGACCGAACTGAATTGGGGGAAAATTGGGGGAAATGGGTTTTAATGCTTTGGTTAGGTAAGTGAATGTATATGTGTTGTCTAGTGAGATAAATTGAGGTGATTTAAGTGTTAAATTGAGAATTTAGTTTGTTTTGTTAAACTTCAATGTTGACCGAAATGGGAAGTAGGGTTTAGTGTGTTATTGTTTCTTAATTTTCTGCCATTTAGTGTTTGAAACTTTATTTGACATGTTGAATTGTGATTTGGGTGGTTGAATTGAAGGAATTAACTTTAAAGGACAAAAGCCCCTTTGGGCCGAATGCTCCATTTGGGGAAAAGGGAAACAATTTCTTGATTTTTCTATAGTGAATTGTTACAAGTGCAAATAGTAACTTAAATTGCATGTTTGTAGCCTATAGGAAGTAGATTACATGTTTTATTTGGATATGAAGTGTATGTGGGTCTTTATGACTAATAAAGTTCAAAATACTTTGGCATGAAACCTAGGCTAAAACGTGAACCCAAACTTATTTGAGTATGCTTATAAGATATGTTATTGATGTTGTATGGAGAGAAAATGGGGTTTAAACTCCTTATGAGTGCTGTTTTGGAATGGCAAAGTGACTTAGTAAAATAGGTACCTCGAATATGAAAGTGACATGTGTAACTTGTTTGAAATGGGTGTGTATATGTGTTTGAATGTGTTATATTGACTTGATATGTTGTCTTATCAGAGAGTTGGTGTGTATTTAGGGGAGTCTTCCAAGGGGAAGGAGAAGCTGGGCGACCAGTAGCCGCTCGAGGCCCGGAGGGACTTTTTGCTTACTTGCACTCGAGGTGGGTTTATAAACGTGTTTTTGCATTTCTAGTTTAAGGTACATGCATTTGGGAATATAATATGACTTTTAATCATATCAGGCTGATTTTGGACCAATTTGGCCAAAGTTGCCCCTAAATGTGCCAATCGGCCAAAATCGGGGCTGCCGAAATGGCATAAAATGACCTGAAATGGAAACAACCATAAAAATCATTCTATAAACTGGTTTGACCTCAAATCAATCCCAATCATCTTATATATATATATACTTGTATCTTAGATGTTAAAATTGCATCACATATATTGGTAACATGCGAAACCAGAAAGTCACTGAAAAACGAGAAATGAACTCGTAATTTGGTAAGTCACTGTGACAGCGCAATTGGGCCCGATGGGATAAAATTGTAAGTTGATCCTAAATGATTCTATACATGATTATATGGATATAATTGCTATTTGTCACTTCATATGAGTTATATTTGTTGCAATTTCATCATTTTGGAACACTTGCATACGGTAACTTAACAGGGCTACTTCGATGGTGTAGCGGGTAATTCCAACGACGGTGTGCACACTGGTATTACTTGCCCTAGCTAGAGATAGGGATATGGCTCTATCCATAAGGATTGATCCTCCTTATGA
>CANXYC010839370.1:0-31079 GCA_948193065.1 Aleurites moluccanus
TTTGGTTATTTTTTAAATTTTTAAATATTTTTTAGTTAAAATATATATATTTATATAAAATAAAATAAAATATATATATATATATATATATATATATATATATATATATATATATATATATTTGTTTTGAAACTGAAGAAAATTTTTAAATTATAAATTAAATTAAAATTTTATTTTATTTTATTTTTTAAATTAAATTAAATTAAATAAATTATAAAATATTTACTGGGGATGGAGTTTAGTGGGTATCATCACGTGAGTTCAGGCCGAATCACCGGTCCATGGCTAGATGAAAGATTTGATTGCATGATAAGTGGCAATAACTGCTCCAATCGTGGCCACGTTTACTCAATTGCACAATCACTGGACGAGTGGCAACAAGACTAAACCATGTCATGTACGTGCTTTTGTGAATTGCCTTGAAGTCCCTCAACAGTGAATCTGACATAGCCCACCTTCAAGCTTGGACTTAAACCAATTGTTTGGGCTTTCAACTCTCTTGTGGGAGATCACTGAGTCCATGAGTCTTAGGCCTCCACTTTGGGCCGTGTCACTCTTAGGCCTCTACATAAATTTTCTCTGTTATTTACATATATATCAATTGTATTCCTTTATTATTAAATATCTTATTTATTGAAATTATTTACTGTCTTATTTGCTAATTATGTTAAATATCATTATATCATATAATAAATTTAAAAGAAAATCATTTATCACAACTATGCACAAATTCTCATTCAATCATCATGGGTAAAAATAACAAGGCGGCAAATATTAAGACAATTAATTAACATTCATTATATATATATACACATCAACTTAACCATCTACGAAGTTTACTTCAGAAAATACATTACACCTTAATGTAGTTATCCTACAAATACATAAACTCAGTTTTTCAAACTAAATTCAACAATCACACCTACCATAAAAACAACACATAATAAGCAATAGAAACAGCAGGATCTTTGAATTTGCTTTTCCTTTTGTCTAACTTCAACTATTTCTTCTCCCACAATTCATCCTCAATTTATGCTTTGAAATTATATTTCACTTTGTCTTCCAACATGTTAAATGTACTCCTGTCTTCTTCTATAGTAGTTCGAGCATCAATTCAGTCAAAAAATCACAATAACCACGAAACTCTTAAATTTTAAAATTAATCACGTATTTTTTATTCAAATTCATAATTAAAAGTAAGAAAATTAGAAAAAGATAATAAACCCTAAACTAATCATCTATGAATACTCATTATCTGAACCCCAATAAACCCACAAAATATTCATTGGTAAAAACCCAATATACCCCAAACAACAAACCCCACTATAGCACATAGTAATTGTTGGATTTGTGCCCTAAAAACCAATCATCTGGTGATTGTTTTTGATATATTTTATATCATGATTTATATATTTATGATTTTCATTATTATGATTATTTGAATAACTGCGTAATATAAATTATTATAATAATGTCCCCAGAATAAGATATTCTAAAATTATGTCTAGTCAAGTATTATTGTGAAATGGGATATCAATAATATGTCGAAACTAATATGTATAGTGACCGATGACAATGATCATGGATATGAGATATCAAGTTAACACATAAGTACGTGTTTGAGACTTATATACTAGATTGACCTACCATGAGAATACTACATGGATTATTGTATGAGTATAATAAGTATTTCTCATAGTGATAATAATAGTATGATCATTTGACTTGAGATTATCAAAGATCCCAACATAAGGAGTTGTATATCTTGATACTGTTAAACGTCTTCCGTAACGGAATGTATTATAAAAACAGTAATTGGATATGCCACAAATTATATAGAGGGATGTTGAGTGATCAAGATAGGATTTGTCTCTCCTATACAATAGGAGTGATATATTTGGGCCCTTTGATTGAGTGAGACTTAAAATGCATAGCCATGCTCAAATGAGTCGATATGTGATATTGATGTCATTTGATTTAGGAGTCTACTCAGGTATCAAAAATATAAAGATTGAACTATGCGAGTATGACATATTCCATGACTCATGTTCAATCAAGACATCTAGGACAAAAGGATTTAATTACTTGGTAATTTTATCACAAGAAAAGTTATGTCGAGTCATTGACATTCTCGTGACTTAGGCAGCATTGATATGTTGCTAGATACCGCTCACTGCTTGTGGCATTTATGTCATTGCTAATGTTATGAGAACCTATAGGGTCACACATTTAGATCGAAACGATGATAGGAATTTTAATTCATGAGATGGATTAAAAAAAATAAGCATTGAGCTAAATATTTTAGCTAAGAACTAATATAAGCCCAATTCGAGCCCAAGTCAGATGGGGCAAATTAGGGTTTTATTAGTTGACTTAATGCTAGGGTTAAATACCTATAAATATACATGTGATGTTTATTTTAGGTTAAACATTTTTTCTGCCATTTTTCAAAAAAAGAAAAAATTAAAATTGAACCCTAATCCTAATTCTCTTAGACTTATCTAGCAAAACGTCTCAGAGATATTCTTTTTGTTCGTGAGACGAATCAAAGGAGGGACGATCGTGTGGATACTGTAGAGGCAGAAGGCGAATAAGCTTTTGCTCCTGACTCAGAATCGAACCTTGTAGTCGAATCATCAAATAAATGTATAAACCCTAACTTTCTGATCTGGATCTTCATATGGATCCTGGAGGAAATCAGAATAAATATTTTTATTCCGCTGCTTTTCTGGTTTCAATTTCCTACACCTCTTTGCTCTTGTAGATCCTTGATACTTTTTCTTTATGGAGTCCTAAATTTGCTTGGAGCTATCCTTGCAAAGAATTGTCTCCAAGATTGTTCTGTCAATGGCTTAGAACAAATAGTTTTTGGCCTTGAGATCCTTCAATTTTAAGGCTTCTAGAGCTGTTTGTTGTCCTGCAGTCAACTGAACTCTATTTTCTGGTTCGACAATACCAGTCATGACAACGTTCCAATATTCTTTGGATCGAAGAAAGTTCTCCATCAACATACTCCCATGTTCATAATAATCATCGAAATGAGGGATAGCTGGTTGAACAAATATTTCTAAGGCATTTTTGCTACTGTAAAATAGAGCCTGTACTGCTTAAATGAAGATTGTTGTTTCAAAAACCAGCTATTGCTCTCACATTTTTTTTATTTTTTTTACCTCACTACTGCGGTCGTGTTTTAACCCTCAAGATTCACTTTCGAAAAAACTCATGTATTTTTTTTCACACACACTCAAGCTCACTGATTGCTGCTGCAAAGAGGAGTGGCTCACCAACTCCCTCTTATTTTTTTTTGGGCCCTCTCTTACCTCACGTATTTGACTCTCAAAGCCCTTCTCTTTTCCTCACCTCTTTTTTTTTTTACAAACTCAAGCTACTGTTCACTCTCACTTTTCCTTTGTTTGTATGTGGCTCTGATACCACAATTGCAAACTAAATTTATAAAAGAAACAAAACAGAGGACTTTTCCTTTTTCCTTTGTTTGTATGTGGCTCTGATACCACAATTGCAAACTAAATTTATAAAAGAAACAAAACAGAGGAGAGAAAATACTTTATTGCCTTGATTATTGGACTCATCTAATACAACCTTTTTATAGGTAAATACTACAACGGAAAATCTATAAAATAGGAACTAATGAAACACACTAAACTAGAAAATAGTAACCCACAAAATCCTACAATTGAATAACAATAAGCCCCATGAAATAGAATTACAAACTGACATAAACAAATTTTGACTAATTCTTCTACACAACATTTATATATATTTTTTATATTAATATGGTTAAATTTAGTCAAAATTAACTCCTTATACTGATAAATGCATATAATATGTCTTTATTAATTTTTCAACTAAATTATATGTAATAAATTTGATTCATACATATTTTTTATACTAATATTCAAAATCATCAAAAAATAATATTTAAATTTAATAAAATAATAACAATATTAATAATTTATTTATTAAAATATTTTAAAAAATAAAAATTAAATAAAATATAATTAAATTTCGTGCAGAGAATAATGCCACGACTGATTTAAGTCCAATGGAGAAACAAGATAGTTACACTGCCTCCTAAGATCATTCAACAATCAAACATCAACCATAACAACTGCTATTGGATAAGAAATATTCCATTATTAATGTTTGTCTAATGAATGGAATACTAAATCTTTCTCACAAATAATGTCCCAAAATGAAAAAAAATTGTGATCATTGTTGCTGCTCTTATGCCATTAATGGCTAGTGGAACGCAAACAGCCTCATTAAATGAATGCAAAGCATTGAGGAGAGTATTACAACCAATTGAATCTAAGCTGTGTTATAAATACTACAGAAAGAATCTCAAGTAGCTAAATAAATATATATCCCAGTTTTCTCTGTTGTTTGGTTTAATTTATCAGAAAGTTCCTAATGCATGCAACAAAAATTAATATCAATTCCTAATGCATACAACTCTCAGAATTCACTAACAGAACAACCAAGTTTAAGAGTTGCGAGTTTTAATCTGTTAGGAATTGCAGTTATTGAAAGGATTCATTTAACCTCACCAGTGCAGGACTAAATGCATCATATACGACTAAGCAGATAAAAAAAAAATTCCTGAATTTTCTCCTATAAAAATAAACAGCTCTATCAGCACTCAATTCGAACAGCACCACTCTCTGATGAAATAAACTTGGGTTTCCTAACCACTTGCTCCAAGCACTGGATGACATCTCCAATCTGGAAATAATCACAATCACCAATTACAAGTCCACATTCATTTCCCTTCCCTACTCTCTCCACATCCTGCTTCTCCCGCTTTAAAGACGTGCAAGATCCTTCAAACACCACTTCCCCGCTCCTCAGAATCCTCATGATTGCTGATTTGTTAACATGGCCATCTATCACCCTGCAGCCAGCAATCTTCACATCATTCCCTACAGACTTGCTCCTCCCTTTAAGCTCAAAGATATGCAGCACTTCAGCCTCCCCAGCTACCTGGGTCTCACAAGTTCCAGGGGCTTTATCCACTATTAAGTTGCCAACTTCCTCCAAAAGGTAATAGATCACACGGTGTTACATTATCTACAGCCAACAAAACAAACAGTAGAGATAAATAGGTTCTCCCAACTGCATTCCTACAGTTTCTCAATAAAAATCAACTGCCCATTCCCAATAATATATCTTTCTCATATTCTATAGATTGTTAAAAACGTGAACAATAGTACCACGATAATTGCAGTTGAATTAACTGTGAAGAGAACATGTCAGTACCTTTATCCTGGCTTGAGTTGCTGCCAAACTGATGGCACCAGGCGGAGTCTTTACATTGAATCCAACTATACATGCACCACAGGCTTGTGCCAAGTCCACATCAGACTGAGAAATGGGCCCAACACCAACATGTACTACATTAACAAATACCTAACATAATTTAAGAACGTGCTAAGAATAATGAAGCATAATTGGAAAGCATACTAAGAAGATATATAAGCAAAGACCAATATGATCAAAATAATAATACGAGCAATGAGAATTTTTCATGTATAGCAGCATTTTATAAAGCATACTTAGCATGAATGTCATGTCACGCAGCATTCTTGAATGAGTAGTTTCATAAAAAGAACAAGCCTATCAGATGACTACAACTTCTAACAGTGCAACAATCATTGCTAAACCAAAGGAACAAACTGCTAACCAAAATATTTGACCATTCATTTATTTACACATGAATGCATGTGTAGTTACTGAAGTCGTTCAAGGGTTGCCACCCCTAGCACCTCAAACACTCAAAGGTAGGCGACCTATGTGAGGTGCAAGGCACACCTCAGCAATCTCTTATCTGTACTTTGCTGCCTTTAAAGTTATTTCATCTACGCGCTCTTTTGCAATATTTCATAGATTGACTTCCTTGTATATATATATATAAAGAATGTATATAAGATTACAACTCATTACAAAGAAATTGGCTAATATTATGTTTGTGAAATAAGACTCAAACTCCTCATTTTGGAACAAGATTTGACCAACATATGAGATTTGGTTTTTTATTAGCTGACCTTCCTGTTTTTTCATGAGCTAACTTTCTTTTTTCCAGATTTAGTTAAACTCCTCAACATTTTTTTTCTTTTATCGCTCCTTGGATTTTGGAATGAAATTGATTAATTCATCTAATTGTCAGGATCCGACTTTCCTTTTCAGATTTAATTCGACCTTATTTGTTATTACCGTTCTTTTTTTCTTTCTTTTCTCACCTATTTCTTTTTCTTTCTCCTTTTCTAGATGCTCCAGGATCCACTCTCTTCTCTAGATGTTTTGGTTGGTTTGTTTTAGTTTTTTCTTGGATGCTTGTGTTGCTTTCTTGCTTAATTTTTACAGAAGAAATTGCTACCTATTATAACTTGCATGAACTCATTTAGGATTGGGTTAAAAGACATTTTAACATCTTACACTTAATTTGAAAAGACTCATGTAACAATTCTAAATGTTTTATGTTGCTAAATGACTATTCTGTTGTTGTCTTATATATGATTAAGCATTTTATTTTCTTTCTTTTTGCACATCACTTTACTCAGATGAGTGCCTTGGCTCCAAGACCCTTTCGCGCCTTAACGCACCTCTAATAACTATGAGGGCACACATGAGAGAAGGATACAAATGAGAATAAGCATTAATTAACTGCATGGATGTATCATCTGGCATACCTGGGGACTGTTTAAAGTCTTCAACGCATCTGTGACAGCTTGGACAGTTCCCTGCACATCTGCTTTTACAATTATTGGCATTTCAGCCCTCTCAGGCTCAGGCATGTCATCTGATGGTTCTGTGTTTTCTGTCCTTTCATCAATCATCTGCCTAAGCCTGTCTTTCTCAAATTTCCTTTTCCTCCCCGCACTCAACATCCGAGCACGCTTCTCAGATTCCACAACGATAATATCATCACCAGCCATAGGAAGCCCCTTAAGCCCTTCAATCTCAACCGGCATTGCAGGTCTCGCCTGATCAGTCCACTTCCCCACCATATCCCTAATAGCCCTTATTTTGCCCCACTCTGAACCTACAACCACATGCTGCCCACAAACCAAAGTCCCTGCCTTCACTATTGCAGTAGCTAATGGACCACGTCCTTTGTCAAGTCTTGCCTCCACTACATAAGCTTGAGCAGGGCCATCAACACGAGCTTTTAAGTCCATAATCTCTTCCTGAAGAAGTAAAGCTTCCTCCAAGTCATCCAATCCAGGTTTTTTAAAAGCTGAAACTTCAACAACCTGAACATCCCCACCCATCTCCTCTAGCTGCAAGCCCTCTGATGCAAGCTGGATTTTAACCCTCTCTGGATTGGCTGCCGGTTTGTCACATTTATTAATTGCAACTACAATTGGTACATTAGCTGCTTTTGCATGGGACATGGCTTCAAGAGTTTGAGGCATCACCCCATCATCAGCAGCAACAACAAGCACAACCAAATCTGTCACTGCTGCACCTCTTGCTCGCATTGCACTGAATGCCGCATGACCAGGAGTGTCAAGGAATGTGATTGATGATCCTGATGGCATGACCACAACAAAAGCTCCCAGATGCTGAGTTATGCCTCCAGCTTCCTTGGCTGCCACAGATGTTTGATGCAAGGCATCTAAAAGCGAAGTTTTACCGTGGTCAACATGACCCATGACTGTCACAACAGGAGGCAGGAGGCCGTGGAAGAATTTCTTCACCTTCATTGGAGTGCCGCCTCCTAACATTGACCCCAACTTCCTGCATAATTAATAATTTAATATACAAAAAATCTCTTTTAAGTTTTCAAAGCAGCCAAAACTCAGTCAACTGAATGTAATGACTCAGAGAAAGGGAGAAAAGGAAAAGAGAGGCAGCTAGGGGCAAAACCCGGCACCAGAATCATGGAGAACAGTAAAGTGTATGGTCAGCAGCTGAACGCCAGATAAATTCTGTTTTTTACCATCCTCACACTATAGCGTAGTCATACCTCAAGTTTTATTCAGTAAACAGACTCAAACTGCCTGCTAATGATTGTTAAATAATGATACCCAATAATCAAATACCAAAATAGGATACTTCAGTTGGCAGCATAAGCAACTTATATAGATTTGGTTTTAGGTAAAGAATTCAGGATGGCATATAAAATGAGATTTTCATTTTTCCGTCACTGTTATATTTATGCAACAAGAAAAGCATCATATAATTCTTGCAACTAAGAAAGGGAAATACCATCACAACCAGCTCCGCAACATCAATGCTGAGGGGATCAAATTCAGAGCCAACCTTTTCCCCAACACTAACAAGAATATCCTGCAGAGTGGCAATGGACTCACCAGTGCGCTTAGCAAGCTCAACACAGTCATGCCTTCAAATATGTCAACCGTTTTATCTTGCACAGACTTGGTATTTCTTTTAAGTTTACAAGCTACATATGGAGCTTCGACAGGTGGCTCGGTCTTGCTTCTGTCCTTTTTCTTCAACTTTCCTTTAGTTTGGATCTTCAAACCAACCGGCTCATCATTATTTCTTCTTCTAGCCAAAAGTTCTGGAGTGATGTGAAAACAACTAAGCAAGAGAAAGAAAACCATTATTTGACCAAACATACAAGTAGCAAGGTTATCCAAGACATTCAGGTTTCCAAATCAATACATTTTATCAAGGCTGGCAATTTTAACATGACTTGTAGTTACTGGTTTTAGGTTGAGCACAAACAGGGACAGGCCAAAAATTAGGATATAAATGGATTGACCCTCATAACCCACAATGATATACTATAACCCATTTAATTAATTAGTATGTCCATATGTCAAATAAAAAATATATCATTCATTTAAACCCCTTGAGAGCCATTCAATTTACATTGTAAATTTTTTTATCCTTAATAATGTACTTATAATAATTAATTCAAATATATAAGGTATAAGCTTAAATTCATAAAAGAAAGTTTTAGAACAATTAGGTGTACTTTTCGTTTGGAGTGGAAACAAATAATCCATATGGCTTACCCCAATTAATTTTAGGATATATATCAAGATTAAAATATTAAAATAATGTAAATTATAATAAACTAAATATTTATATGTCATATTCTGATAAAATTTATCTTGATGTATATATTTAAATGGATTAAGCGGGCCATCCATGTAACTTGTATAATAAACTTGTCCGAATTAGGGTTTGAGAATCTTAACACAATCGGATAAATGAGTTGAGTTAGTGCTGACCATTTTTATGTTATACCAGCATTTCACCTTAACATGTTTATGGCAACACAACACTAGTGGTCAGCCCTACATTGTATTGAGATAACTTGTGAATTCCATTGGAATGGCCTCAACTATCAAACACTGACCATGATTGCCATTTACTCATGATTAATATTGCGAATGTTGGCATGTATTTTACAAATACCAAATAACATTTAAATGCCCTTGCATTTGACATATACACAGCCAAGTAGAATAGAACATAGGGAAAAATTATTAAGGAGAAAAATACATCAAAAGAAAAAGATGTATGATAGTTTATTAAGTGTATCTGGTTCATTCTTAAGTGTAATTTCTTTTATTGTGGCAGATTTAATCCCAAGTCAAATTATAGTAGGGTTCACCCATGCAGCTACCATGTTTTACAACTAGGCCAAGCAGGTTTATCTATATTTTGCTATTAAGTACTAATTACAGGAAATTATCATGCAAACATAATAACATCTTAAATTTAGCAACAAATTACTCTTTGTGACATCAACTCAGCCAAGCCAAAATAAAAAAGGATTAAAGATAGTTGTAGCAATCAGCTTATGTTTGCTCACAATATAGACTATTGCAACATGTAATTTTCAAGTAATAACAAAAAAAAAAAAAAAATTGCAATAAATAGGCAGTAACAAAACCTAGCATTTCTTGGACTACATGAAAAAAAAAAAAAAAAAAAAAACTAAAGCTAGAAAGAAAGATATCAATGTACCGTATAAAAGATTCTTTCTTTGAGAAAATGTGCTGACAATGTAGAAATGAACTGAAAGAAAACTCTGCAGCACAAATTTTGAGAAGCAACTGATAACATTAAAACCAATGTTGAAATTTCCAATTAAGTACAAATTTCAAATAAAACCAAAAGTATGACACACAAGTGGGAATAAAGATTTTGACGAGTTTAATTATATATATATATATATAGGATTTCCAGTGAAAACATAAAAACATTTATGCCTTCTTAGTTTACCAGATATGACTGAAGAAACTGATTTCACTGCAACCTCAAGATTATTTTTATACGTTAACTCCCCTGCATGCCACAACAATGGTGAAGTCCAAGCTCTAAGGAGACCAACATGAATACCCTGCAAAAGGAGAGATGCGTTAAAAAAAAATGTCATTTGAATGTGATACAATAACTAAGATGATTGTATTCAAAAATATCAATATATATATATATATAGGATTTCCAGTGAAAACATAAAAACATTTATGCCTTCTTAGTTTACCAGATATGACTGAAGAAACTGATTTCACTGCAACCTCAAGATTATTTTTATAAATTAACTCCCCTGCATGTCACAACGATGGTGAAGTCCAAGCTCTAAGGAGACCAACATGAATACCCTGCAAAAGGAGAGATGCGTTAAAAAAAATGTCATTTGAATGTGATACATTAACTAATATGATTGTATTCAAAAATATCAATATCCAGTTGGACAGCATTTTGTTCTCTTGTTTAAAGTGGATGAAATAATAAAACAATGAAGTTGCTTGCATTCCCACCCTGGCCTCAACAAGAATAAAAAAACAGAACAACAGAAAGAACGATATTCATATAATTAAACTCACACTCTTAATATGAACTCGAAGTTTAGTGAGTACACTTTTAAAAAATAAAAATAAAAGGAAAACCCCAAAATTAAAGATGGCCCTGAGGGGATCATAATAGTCCATTGCAATTAATACAAACACCACTAGTTGTAATCCCAACTCTGTGATAGGCAATGTCAATAACGACTTTGATTTAGCTCTCCTGCACATTGATTGTCGACATAATTCACAAAATAAATATACAATGCTTATAAATCAACAATCGCTAAGAGGACAGAGCTATCCATCAAGCTAATATCTCAAATAACATATATAATCTCTATTAACCCAGTTAAGAAGTTTTCAAATTTCTCAATGCTCATTATCCAAATTCTCTTGGCTTGGCAGAAATTCTCAAAGCACAAACACTACCAGTAAAACAAATAAAAAGGTAAAATAAATTTGTTACCCTTTTCCGAGCTGCTCTCCAAGCCATTCATATGCCTCTCAAACTCCTCTATAAAACCCAAAGCACAAAAGAAAATTTTAGTAGACAGATTTTGAAATTGCAGAAGCTTGGCTCAATCAAACAATTGAAATCTTTCAACAAGAAAAAAAAAACTTTAACAAGAATCATAATAATCTTAAAATCTTACAATTACAAAACAAAATCCAATACCCAAATCCAAGCGTTTCAACAGAGGATTCCTCAGGCCGTCTAAATGTGGTGGGATCAATCTTGAAGGCAGTCGAAAGGCAGCTTAATCTGTGGTTTGCGCGACTAGTGAATTTGGGGCTTTTTGTTTTTATAGGTAGATTCTAGCCACGGCGACGGTAGTGTTGGTGGAGGCGCGGGTTCCATTACAATGGTGGCGGCAATGGATCGGATAGAGTGGGGACGGGTTAAATAATATATGAAATTGTTATAATAGATGTGATCCTTCCTTATAAATCGAATGAAATTAAATTAAATTAAATAAAAATTTATAATTTTATATTTTATTTAATTAAATTTAAAAATAAAATAAATTAAAATTTAATTTAATTTATGATTTGATTTTTTTTTATTTTAAATTAAATTAAATTGAAATTATATATATATATATATATTAATTTTACTATTATTATTATAATTAAATATATTTAATTTTATTTTATATATAATCATATTTTTTTTAATATAACATAATTTAAAATTTTAAAAAATGTTTATTCATGAAAATTAGTTAAAAATAAATAAAAATAATTTAATTTTTAGAAGAAATATAAGTATTAAATTATTTTTGAGATTTTTTATTATTAATATTTTATCAGTATTTTTTTTTAAATTTATAATAAAATAATGATGATTTATAAAAAATATATTTAATTTGAAACTGAGAAATCTAAATCAAAACTAAATTGACGATTTTGTTATAATAATGATTTACTTTAATTTAAAAAATTTTCAAATCGAAGAGGTTGATTTAGTTTGATAACAATTTTTCAAACCGATCCGATATCACCCCTATGACTTCTATTGAGATTATTGGCAAAACGCATTTCGAGATCCTGAATTTTGCTTGTTTATTTTATGGAGTCTCCAACTTTGATTTTGTTTAAATTAAGCTATTCAACTCTTGATTTACATATTAACAGTCTTTTTTTAACAGGGATTGACGCGAGTATGGGTAACACGTGTTAAAAATGCGTCAAGCTATATATTTCGCATGACTGGGATACACGTAGATTTTAGAATGCTAAGATTGAAATAAAAAAAATATATATATACAAATATTTTAAAAATCTAAACAATGTCGTGTTGAAGACAAAATAACCATTTGTTGCGTTAAAACAAAATAACCCTAAATCGTAATTCATTTGCTCTTTTAATCCTAATATGAACCTCTCTTCCCCCAGTATTTGAGTTTTGCAAATTTTCCTTTTTTAAACCCTAATATGAATTATTTGTTCTCCTAATCATACTTTGCGTATTCAATAAAAAACTCGTAGTTAAATTAAAGTTATTTGAGCTTTTATTTAGAATTTTCGTTTGTCGATTTCACTATGTGCTCAATTGAAAGTTAAGTAACAATGCTTTTTTTGGTGTGTAGTGTTTTGTTGGTTTATTTGTTGACGCAGTGTGTTTTGTTGGTTTATTTGGAGACTATTGTGTATGATGTATATTATTGTGTTTATTGCTAGTTGAGAATATTAAGTTGTTTCCTTTTTCGCATGTTCGTGGGCCATATATTTGAAAGTGATATAATATTAAGTTTTTGAATTAACAATTTTTAATGTTAAAATGGAGTTATAAAAAATTTGATTTATGTATATAATATTAGGGTTTGGGAATGTTAAATTAGGGTTTCGTAATATAAAATTAGAAATTGAAAAATATCAATTTAGGGTTTGGAAATTTTAAATTAGGGATTGATAATATTAAATTACTATTTTGGAATATTAAATTAGGGTTTGTAAGTTGTAAATTAGGGTTTTGAAATTTTAGGAATTAGGGATATTAAATCAGTGTTTGAAAATATTAAATTAGGGTTTGTGATAATATTAAATAAGGGTTTGTAAATATTATATTAAATATACATGTACTAATTGATTAAATGTTGGGCTTTGTCTTATTTAACTGTAATTTTGTAGTTAAACTTATTTGCCTTATTAAATTTATTTGTATTTATATAGGATGACTGATATTTTTGTTAAGTTGGTAATTAAACATAGGGGTAGTTTTTCTTAAGCTTAATAAATGGGATTATGTTGGGGCAAGTTAAGTGTTATTAATAAGTCTATTGATATAGATTTAATGTCATATCCTAACATTATGTCATATGTAAAGGACCTAGGTTATAGTGTCATTTGTGGGTTATATGCTAAGTATAGAAGTGGTAATTTTATGTTAGTAAAGGATGATGTTTCAGTGTCTAGTGTATGCCTGAATGTGTAATCAGGAGATAATATTGCATTTTTTTATTGATCATAGTGGCACAATTGTTGTTGACAATATAATGCATGATTTTCAAAGTCAACCTTTTGTACAAATTGTTTGTGGGATAGAGGCAGAAAGCAGTAGTACTAGTGGGATAAAGACAATAGACATTAATGTTGGTGGGGTAGATGCGTGAGACATTAGTTTAGGTGGGTCACAGGCTGGAGGTAGTGGTTTTGGGGGTGTTACAAACTGAAGGTAGTGGTTTAGGAGGGTTACAATCTGGATTTAGTTTTTTAAGGGGTTTATAGGCTGGAGGTAGTTGTTTAGGGAGATTACATGCTGGAGGTAGTGGTTTAAGTGGGTTAGAGGATGGAGGTACAAAGGCAGGAAGTAGTTTTAAAGAAGATAAGGATGAAATTAATATAAATCATCAAACATTTGATAAGTTATTGATAGATGTGAATATATTATCTGATGATGAGGATGATAAATTGTAAGAAGCTAGAAACAATGTTAAGGAATTTAAAAAGAAATTGGCAAGTAATAAGGGTCAGGCTAAGGATAGTGAAGCCTCTAATGATGAGGAAACATTAGGTATAGAGTCGGAAGAGGAAGATGAAGAAGAATATGATGAGGAATATGAAATTGACGAGGATGAGGTAGTAGGTGGGAAAGATGATGAGCATAGCAGTAAGTATTATGATAGCTCAGATTATGAAAGCTATTGTAGTGAATCTGATGTAGAATGTGTTAGTGATGCACTTAAAAGGAAATCAAGTAGAGTAAGATTTGATCCAAATGCAAAAGATTTGATCCAAATGCAAGGATCCCTATTTTTTGTCTAGGAATGGTTTTTCAAAATGTTGAGGAATGCAGAGATGTTGTAGTTAGATATTCAGTACTCAAGGGGTTAGGAGTATGTTATGCAAAAAATAAGCATAAAAGAGTAAGGGTGAAGTGTGCAAAGAACTATCCATGAGTATTATTTACTAGCAATGAGAATAATGATGACACACTACTAGTTAAAACATACCACCCACATCATAAGTGTTGCAGAGTACATAAAAACAGATTTACAAATAATACGTTATTTACTGAAATGTATAAGGCTAGGATTGCATAACAACCAAATATCACATTGAGAGCATTTGAAAATTTGGTATACACAGATTTGAAACTGAGTATAAATATGAGTGTTTGTAGAAACACTAAGTATAAGTTTATGAAATAAATAATGCGTGATTATAGGGCTGGGTATGCTTTATTGCATGATTATGTAGAAGAAATAAAGCTTAGTTGTAATACCTGTTAATTTTTATTTATTTATTTATTATTTTTTTCTGTTTGTTGATATGATTGTGAATAGATTAGAGTTTTGAGAATTTCTGAATCTGTGTTTAGAAAAGATATTGTGAGTCAGTTCTCATGATCTTAAAGGGATAATTTAGAAGAGTGTAAAGCATAACAGTTATAGATTTATATCTTATCTTTAAGTCTGTAAATCAGTTTTGTAAGATTCTGTGTGTGTGAGGAGATATGCTTTCTCGATCAGAGCTTGTCTAGTTCTTTATTTTTTGCAGTAAGTCTGAGTTTGTTATTTATTCTAAGATGTGAAGACTGAGTAAAGTCTGGATGGAAATTAGAAATTCATCATAAATTGTGTAGATCTCCTTTTGATCTAAATTTTAGATATGTTGGATCCCTGAGTGTCTATTTTAAGTGACAAAAAGAATGGAGGAGTTTGGATGTCTGTAGCTTATTTGCGAGTTGGTTTTAGTGCGAGTTGGCAAGGAAAGTTTTCTAGCTCGGTAGAAATAAGTAGTGCGAGATGGCTCCTCGATTTCGAGGTGGTTAGAAACTAATCGAGCTGGATAAGTGGAATTCTGCGAAGTGGGATTGGCGAGGTGGAATTGCTGAAGTAGAATTCTGCAAAGTGGGATTGGAGAGGTGGAATTGCCGAAGTGGAATTCTGCGAAGTGGCATTGGCGAAGTGGAATTATGCGAAGTGGCATTCGCGAGGTGGAATTTCCGAAGTGGGATTAGCGAAATGGAGAATTGGCAAAGTGGGATTGCCGTAGTAGATTTGGCGAAGTGGATCATTAGTGAGGCAGTAGCTTATTTAAAAAGATGCAGTAGCCATTATTTCACGATAACTTCTCTTCTTTTCTTTCTTTCTTCTTCATTTCTTCTCCTATTTCTCTCCAATTTGTTCCATTTATTTTTATAATGCATTAATGCTCAGAATTAATGTATTAAATCACTAAATTAATTCATTCAAAGGTTTCAATCATCATTTTCAAGCCAAATCCTTCAAGAGCTCATTTTTGGGGAAATAAAGTGATTTTCTCCAAACTTCATTTTCTTTTTAGATTAAGATTTTTGGTAGATAGAATAATTATTTATGAGTTATATAGAGCCTATTATGAGAATTTAAGGCTATTAATTATGAGTAATATGATAGATACCAGAATTTATGAATTTTGATGAATAGTAATTATGTTCTTATTTTCAGATTTTCTTTAAGAGATGAATCAAATTGATGTTAGGAAACTATAATAGAGATTATAAGATGGTTAAAATTATAAGAAATCATAAGATATATTATTAATTAAGAAAACCTTAATTTGTAAGATTTGGGGATTTTGATTAGGCTTGGACAATTCAAGGATTTTCATTTGATCAAGTGTTGAGTTTAATTGTGGAAAGTTTTGCTGAGAGGTAAGTTATGAATTACATAAATGTATATTTCTCATTATGAGGCAAATGGTTAAATACTCATATATGTTCTTATGATATGAATTCTTGTTGATAACCTTCTTCATGTAAATACTTAATATATAAGAATGACTTGGTCATTCTTCTTGGACCAAGATCATGAACAAACCTTTGATATGCATGTTAAATGGTCTCTTGACCAAATCTGAATTTTTGAGAATATTTTATTATGATGACCCTTTGATATACATAAGTATAGAACACTTTTCCCAATGAGAGTAAATTCATTGGTCTATGTACACAATGGGAGCCCAGCTGATAGGGTTTTTATCAGTGTTCCACATAGAGGGGGCCATGAGCTCTAGGCATATGCCCGCGTAAGCATATGTGCACGTTAAGGTAGCAAGGCTACTGATACGTTATATATGATATTAGTTTTATCTTATATGTGATTTGATAGTGCCATCCTTTGCAGACATTCTTATGTTCTAAATGAGAACCATGATTTGATTTATGATATGATTTGATAGTGCTGTTGTTATAAGCACTCATATTCTTCTTCAAGTACAAACTTATAATTCTTTCATGCCCAAGTATATGTATATGTATATGTATATGTTCATGATTTGATACTTAGATTCTTGATTTTACCTAACGCATTATGTAGCTCATATCTTATTGAGTTGAAGGCTCATCCCTCTTCTGTGGATTTCAGGTGCTAGTGTAACTCGAGAGAGAGCTAATCCAGAAGATAGAGCTTCTTGATTTCATCTTCACAAGAAGCTTGGATGTAATTATTATGGATATTATTTTGTTATGTATATATAAATTATGTCTATTGAGAAGTACTCTTTTAGAGCTCCGTAGATAGATATGAATAGTTTGATTTTGTTGCCATGGATGGTATTTGTAGACTCTATTTTGTTCCATATTGATGTAAGAATTGTGTTTTGTTCGGTAGGGAACAAGTGGAGATATTATAATGTAAATGATAATTCATGAGATATGATGTTTTACATTGAATAAGTGTATGCTATTATATATGAGACAGGTTTAGTTAAGGGTTCTACGGGTTTATGGTGGCCTTATGCCTACCTTTGCCCTAGGACCATTGCACCGGTGGTGTTGGGGTGTGACAAGAGGTGGTATCAGAGCTATAGGTTTATAATTATGAGATAGATAGATAGATGTGCAAGTTCCTTAGTATAAGTGCTTGATTAAGATAACTACGAAGCATAGGATTCATGTCACGTCAATGTTGTGTATTCCTTTGGTATAGATCTATGTTAATCTTATATTTTGAGTCTAAGTTTGCTTTGTTTCTCTTATTAGTATCGAGATGCCTCCAAGACGAGGAAGAGGATGTGGTAGAGGCTATCCTAGAAGAGAGTTACCTTCTGAAGAAGGGTCAGTGGGTAGAGATGGAGGTGATGATGTTCCTCTAGAGCCATAAGTAGATGTGGTTTTTATGGCCCAACAGTTGAATCAGTTACAGAGGAACTATGAGATGATAACTGAGTTCATTACTTAACAGAGGCAGCAGCAGGCTCCCCCAGTGCATGTAGTTTCGGATGTTCCAGTTCCTCCTGTAGTTCATCCACCCCTACCAGCAGTGGTACCTCAGGTTGAGGAAGTTTCATTTGAGAAATTCTTGAAGCTCAAACCTTCAGAGTATAGAGGTGAGGTAGAACCTATAGATTTTCTTGAGGAGATAGAGGAGAAAATTCAAATTTTGAGGATCTCTGATAGAAGAGCAGTTGAGTTTGTGAGATATTTGATGAAGGCCGAAGCTAAAGATTGGTTTAGACGGAGTATTCCAGGTATGCTTCGAGGTAATGAAGAGTTGTCTTGGGAGAGGTTCAAAGAGTTAGTTCTTAATGAGTTTCTTCCAGAAATTATAAGGGATGCTAAGTCCATTGAGTTTGAGAGGTTGGTTCAGACTCCTGATATGACTGTTTCAGAGTATGCAAAGAAATTCAGTTTGTTGAATAAGTTTGCTCCAGCTCTTGTGCCTATAGAAGCAGCATAGATTCAGAGGTTCCGTAGAGAACTTATAGCTCCATTATTTAAATTCTTGGCTGCTCTTGAGTTTGACTCTTACTCTAAGCTTATGGATAAGGCTAGAGTGATAGAGAATAGAGAGATGGAGGCTAGATCAGAAAGGGAAGAAAAGAAGAAGACAAGGATTGGAAGTTCCTCCAGGCAGGATAGCGGAGTAAAGAGTATGAATA
Source organism: Aleurites moluccanus (assembly GCA_948193065.1). Classification (NCBI taxonomy): domain Eukaryota; kingdom Viridiplantae; phylum Streptophyta; class Magnoliopsida; order Malpighiales; family Euphorbiaceae; genus Aleurites; species Aleurites moluccanus. Next base: position 18,660 of record CANXYC010839370.1, read on the forward strand.
TCTCTCACCAATCGGCTTCCCATAGTGGATATAGAGGACCTTCAGGGAGATTACAGCAAAGACCAAATCCTTCTAAATTCGCTTCTCAGATGAGTTATGGTACAACCAGTTCTGCACCACCTAGGACTTCTAATCCTTCTTGTCTTATATGTGGTAAGCTTCATAGAGGACCTTGTTTCTTTGGGTCAGGTGTATGTTATGGATGTGGACAGCATAGTCATTTACTTAAGGATTGTCCACAACCTTCTTTTAGAGCTAGATCCTATTCTTCTCAGACTACAGTTCAAATGGTTAGGGAGAGGAGTGTTGGTCAGCAGTCCAGCATAGGCCGTGGTATTTTGGGTAGGACTCCAGAGGCAGGTAGAGGTTCAGGTCAGACTTTTGATCAAGCTACCGGTCAGGCACATATGGGAAGAGGTAGAGGAAGAGTGTTTGCTCTTACGCAGCAAGAGGCCCAAACTTCTAACACTGTGGTCACAGGTATTCTTCCCATTCAGGCTTTGAATGCTAGAGTGTTGTTTGATTTAGGAGCTACGCATTCATTTGTTTCTTCATGTTTTGCTAAGAAATTGAATGTGCCATGTAAATTACTTAAGAATGCTTTGGTAGTATCGACTTCTTTAGAGGAAGAGATTGAAGTTCATGATTTTTATCCCTCTTCTGTGGTTGGCATAAGTGGTAAGAGTTTAGAAGTAGATTTGATTGTGTTGTCTGTGTTAGAATTTGATGTGATTTTGGCATGGATTGGTTGTCCAAGTATTATGTAACCATAGATTGCAATGGGAAGAAATTGGTCTTCAAGTTGCCTTCGGGCGAGGAGCTTGAGTTCCAAAGGGAATGGAGTGAAGCACCATATAATATGATATCAGCTTTAGGGGCAAAGAGATTGATGAAGAAAGGATGCTAAGGATATTTGGCTTATGTCCAAGATATTCAAAAGGAAGTAAAAGATTTGGAGCAGCTTCCTGTTGTTAGAGAGATTCCGGATGTATTTCCTGAAGAGTTACCTAGTTTGCCACCGGATAGAGAGATAGAATTTGATATTGAGTTGCTATCTAGCACCAATCTGATTTCTATTTCTCCATACCGTATGGCACCAGTAGAATTGAGAGAGTTAAAGACTCAATTACAAGATTTGTTTGATAAGGGATTTATCAGACCTAGTGTGAGGCCTCGCCTGAGCACCGCGTCCAGGTCTGCTTTTAAATATAGGATCGGAATGCTCATTTAGGGCAATTTCTCACGGAGGAGACGACCTTAGCGCCTTTTATTTGAAATTGATTTTGATTTTTGAAGTCGCCACCTTAAGTTATTTTTGTTAAGAAAATTTAAGATAAAAACCCATTTTGACTCTAATTTTATCCTAAAGAAAAAAGTGCACTAGTCTTTGAAACCAAAGAGGATTCGGAGACTAGGATTTCGGTTGAACTTAGCTTTTAATTTTAACCTTGATTTAAAATGATTTTCATGAGCAATTAAAGAATGATATGTAAGATGCATGAGCAAGTAAATAAATGGATGAATAATTGAAATGCAAGTAATCAAGTAAAACAATCAAAGAAAGCAATAAAAGTAAGTTATTACACCTCAAAATCCCAAAATAGAGGATACCAACTCTAGCCCTTATGGGTTCTAGGTTGATCACACATTCCCCAAAGAATACATTCAGCAAATAATCAAATAAAAAGAGATGGTTTTTGTCTTTTTTGGATTTGAAGCTTTTATACAGCTTGCCTGCGTATCCCGTTGAATGGGAATCAAAACCTATGCAGTTTTTCCTTCTCGCGAAGGAGGGTTAATTTTATGCCCAATTTATCATGTTTTGATTATTTATTTTGATGCTCTACCAAAGTAAAGAAGATGAGTTAGGAGACGATACCTTTGCCCTAGCTTTTAGGGATGTTGGCGGATGGAGTGCTCTTCCGGATCAGAGTTCCACCTTGGATTGGATGAAGCCCGAGGAAATGGTTCGAAATGTCTTCTTAGCTCTTAAGTAAACAAGCCGATAAAGGGACCTTGCTTAGAAAAAATATAACTTTGAGACTCAACACGCCCCTAGTAGCAACTCTTTAAATTCAAAGAGAGCTAAAAAGAAGAAAATATGACTTGGAGGGGACAAAGATGAAATCAAATATTAAAAATTTAAGCTAAATGATTTCTTGTCTTCTTCTTCTTGTCTTTTGTTGCTTTTGTGTCTTCTTGTGTCTTGGAAGGTGGGGGGAGGCTTCCCATTTATAACAGGAGCTTGGGGGGTCGAATGCCATTATTTTCCAATATGGGATTCATAAGAAAACGAGTTCAGAATGGAGCTGCCGCCGGCAAGAGGAACTGTTGCCGTCGGAAGGGGGTGGCGCCACCGCCAGGGGGGCCTTGGCGGCACAGGGTCTGAAGGAGGGGGCAATAGTGGCAAAGAGACATACTGCCACCCTTGGGCATGGCAGTTGCCGCCCAGAGGGGGTGGCGCCTCCCTGGCGGCACCTGTGCCCAGACTTCAATCTGAGGCCGTTCTGAGCCCGTCCAAGCGTGGGTTTGGTTTCGGTGAGTGCCGTTCAGGTTGGCACGAGTCTGAGCGGTATAAAAAATGAGTGTTCACAGCTACCCCTCATCATGGTTGCTTTTCTAGAAAAGCAACCATGATGATAGTGGACACAGGCTACCATGATAAGGTAAAGATATCCTAGGGCTATCCTAGGAAGGGTACGAAGAGGTGCTCTTAAGGCTGGCCTTAAAAAGGTCGAAAAAAAATATCCTAAAGCTACTTTTAGGATGGTCTGAAAAGCTTCTAAGGCTACCCATAGAAAAGTTTGATGAGATCTTAAAGTTACCCTTAGGATGGTCCGAAAAGCTTCTAAGGCTACCATTAGAAAAGTTTGATGAGATCCTAAAGCTACCCTTAGGATGGTCTGAAAAGTTCCTAAAGCTACCCTTAGGATGGTCTGAAAAGTTTCTAAAGCTACTCTTAGGATGATATGGAAAGATCCTAATGCTACCCTTAGGATGATCTGAAAAGTTTCTAAGGCTACCCTTAAAAAAGTTTGATGAGATCCTAAAGGTATCCTTAGGATGGTCTGAAAAGTTCCTAAAGCTACCCTTAGGAAAGTTATTCTTGAATTATGCTAGGTTTAAGATGTGAAACCCAAGGATGACCTTAGATGGTTGACTTTAGAAAAGGTGAGGCCTAACTTTGCTATAGGTCTCAGAATGAGGGATCCTAACTCTCTGCTACGGTGATAAGAATATTGTGATAAAGATGATATTGGTGCTATGTTAAGCACATAGGATGAATGTTCAAGAGCTTTGGCTTCAAACATCTTTTAGGGTGAAGTTAGATAGAAAATAAATTTTTAATTTCAGACATCTTTCAGAATGAAATCGGATGAAAAATGGATTTTGATTTCAAACATTTTTCAGTATGAAATTGGATAAAACAAATGGATTTTGATTTCAAATATTTTTAGAATGAAATCAGATGAAAAAAAATGGATTTTGATTTCAAACATTTTCAGAATGAAATCGGGTTGAAAATGGATTTTGATTTCAAACATCTTTTAGAATGAAATCGAGTAGAAAATAGATTTTGATTTTCAAACATCTTTCAGAATGAAATTGGATGAAAAATGGATTTCGATTTCATCAACAGATGCTTAGGCTTAAAATGATTTTTGGTTTGTCAAGGGCTACATGGGCTTAAAAATTTTTTTGCTTGCCATGGGCTATTTGGGCTTAAAATGAATTTTAGTTTGCCAAGAGTTGCTTGGGCTTAAAAAGATTTTTGGTTTGTTAAGAGCTACTTAGGCTTAAAATGATTTTTTTTTTAAGTTCAAAATTAAATGAGTGAGACTTTAATGATATGTGACTCATGAACCTTTGAGTTTGAAGGAAATAATGCATGGCTTAAGAGATTTTCCAAAGTCTGTAGAAATAATGCAATTTAAGATGCCCTAAATCGGAATGAATTTAATGAGATGCAATGCCCTAACTCTATGCTAGGCTAAAAGTGAAAACCTAAGCTCTTTAGGCAATCAATTTTTTTTAAAAAAGCAAACCTAATTCCATTCTAGTTTGGAAAATGCAATTACCCGTGGCGGGTTCACTGAGCTTTGATTGACACTAATTGAGACTCTGAATTTGCATATGCATCCTATTTCTAATGCATGTTTTGACAAATCTAATACCTTGAACCAGTGAAAAGCTGATATGCATTGTAAGGTGACAATTTTATGAGGAATGTCAGATTGATGATTGAAATTTTAGTAGGATGCCACACTTTTTGAAGGAAAGTGACTTGTCAAAAGGGGTAGCTTAGTCATTTTATTGGTCTTTGAGGGTGAGATTAAGGGCATTGATCTTGGATCAAAGGTTGCATCAGGTTTGATTAAATGGTGAGATTTTGGCTGATTTGGTATCATGGATTTGAATAGGGTTTGATCTTGGATCAAAGGGTAAGTTTAAGACTTGATCTTGGATCAAAGGTTGAGACTATGGTTGATCTTGGATAATGGATTTGAATAGGGTTTAGACTAAGGGCTGCACTTGGGTTCTTGTGGAGATGACCCATTTTTAGAGATTGTGATTCAAAGAGATGACCCGCTGTTGAGGAATGATGACTTAGATCACTTTGGTGGTCATTAAAGTTTGAGAGGGAGTTGGCAATTTGTTAGGTAGTGATAATGGAGAGGTGAGGTTTTGAAGCCATATTCAATTTTGACCGAGTATATTGGATTGAGGATGATGCTATACTCAGTGTTGGTTCAAAGATTAACTTGGAAGGCTGAGGTCAGGTTTGCCTTATCGGAATAGTTTTGGACTCCTAAAGGTCAACTATGTGAGTTGGTCTTGTCGATTCAATTTTGGACACCATATGGAAGGCTATGTAGATTGGTTTTAATTTGGACCGAAGGATTGGCTTTGCGAGTTTTTCTGCTTGGTTCTTGCCAAAGATGACTTTATTCAATGAGGTTTATGGAAGATGAATTTGTGGTTAGCTCTGTGTCAAGCTAGAGGCTTTTTAAATGGGTTCAGACCTTCAAAAAGATAACTTGGATGCTTAGGCTCATGACCTTGATTCGTGATCCACTTTTAATTCCATACCTGACATAACTTCAAAAGAGCAATCGTTTTGAATTTGGTAATGAGGGCTTGGCTATCCAGATGATTAAAGGATCACTTGAGAATTTTGACTTTGGTTTCACTGATGAAGATTAAAGGAAATCTAAACCTTTTTTTGCTCAAATCATTGAATCCTTTCTGCTTTGCACCTTGAGCTTGGACTTGCTTTTGGGAAATGGGAGGTTTCATGAGTTTGTCTTATGGGAAAAACAAGCGGAGCTATTCCTACTGTTTGAGATTGAAAAGATTCTTGGGGCTGACACTTTATCAGTTTGGACCAGTAGGACTGACACACGGATCAATGACTTGATTGATACTTTGCCGGTTGGATTCTTTAGAACTGACACACGAGTCAAATGACTTGAAAGAAAAGTCATTCATCATGAAAGAAAAAGACTTTATGATTTGATGATTTGGACAATCGACTCAAGGAACGATGACTTTAGATTACTTATCCTCGAATGATGGATTTAATCTACTTAGCCACAGTGACTAGATGTTGACTTTTAGAAAATATGCCCCTGATGAGGGATTAAGGTAGTTTAACCATTTAACTGCTTTGACTAAGAGATGTGACGATTGACACAAAAGGACATACCCCTGATGCGGGACAAAGACAACTTAGCTAATTAGCTAAGAGACGTGACAAATTAATCGTTTGATACCAAGATACTGAAATGACTCTGGTGAGGACTTGTTAGCAACTTTTGCTATGATGATTGACTCAGAAAAATGATGATTTTCGATTTTTTTTCTTTTTTTTCTCCCTTTTTTTTTCTTTAATTTTTGCCCGGGCTGCCCTTCCGGGTTTTCAACTCGCCGAGCTGCTCTAATTTTTGCCTAAACCGCCTTATTTAGGTTTTCAACTGAACTAATTAATCTAGGCACATAAAATGATAATTTTATTATGTTTTGGACCGTACCCAAGGTAGGCTACTTATGTATCTCCATTTGCATTTTTTTTCACACATCAAAATTTTCTTTTGGGAGAATCAAGTCCTCGTAGTTCTGTTCATACAATGAATCATCTGATTACAATGGTTTGAACATTCATTTCCATCTAATCCATGAGTAGAATACCTCCGCCGGACAGGATCCTCTTTGACACATACAAGCCAGACCAATTAGGCTTAAATTTTTCTCTTGACTCTTGAACAGGAGCTCTGATTTCCTTTTAATACCAAGTTGTGTTTTTCCAACCCTCTAACAGTTACTCTCTTATTGAAATGCCTTTCTTGAGACATACTTTAGATCGAATGTCATCAGTTCTGCCATTCAATGTGTCATTTTGCTATCAATAACTGACCTCTCCATAAAGAATTTCAAGAGGCTCTTGCCTGCAAGAACATAAGTAGTGAAAGAACTTAAGTAATGTTGAAGCTTATGGCATGCCCAAACTAAAGCGAGGCATAACTGTTTGATTTGGTTATACTTAAGTTCATGAGCTAGCATTTGCATATTCAAATAATAGGTGACATTCTCTTTATAAGAATTTTTGGCATTCTGGGCAAGCATTGCCCCCATGGCTTCTTGAGTAACGGATATACAGGACAATAATGGTTTACCAGGCCTTGGAGGTTGTAAAACTGGAGGGCTCAATAAGTATTTTTTGATCTTTTCAAAGGCATTTTGACAACCATCATCCCACTGTTTAGACGCTCCATTTTTATCAATTTGAAAATTGGTCCATACATATCAGCTATTTATGAGATGAAGTGACTAATATATTGTAACCTTCCATGAAAACCCCTAATCTCCTTTTCAATCTTTGGGACTGACATTTCTAAAATGGCTTTTGATTTCACGGGATCAACCTCTATACCCCTCTTACTAACCATGTGACCCAAAACACTAGGAGATACACCAAAAAGGCATTTAACACAGTCCAAATTTAAATTGTATTATCAAAGTCTAAGGAAGAATCATCTCAATGCTCCTAAATGATCATCAGCTATTATAGATTTTATGACCATATCATCCACATATACCTCAATATCTTTGTGCATCATATTGTGGAAAAGAATGGTTACCATCCTTTGGTAGGTTGCCCAATGTTCTTTAGCCTAAAAGGCATAACCTTATAACAATAGGATGCCCCATCCTGTTACAAACACTGCCTTTTTCCTTGTCGGGAGGGTACACCTAGATCTAGTTATATCCTACATACAGATTAATCAAAAAGACTGTTTCGGATCCTGCCATGTGATCAACCAACAAGTAAATGTGAGGTAAAGGAAAACCATCTTTTGGACAGGCTTTGTTCAGCCTTCTGGGTACATGCACTATTTTGGCTAACCACGTGGGGTAAGTAATAGGCTCAATAAAACCATTCTTTAATAATTTGGGAACTTCTTGAGAGACCATTTTTCCTTTACAAGTTCTACTTTACAGGCTTCATATTCTCCAGGGTTGGAATCAATACTTGTCATATGCTCGGGTCCTTAGGCAAAGCCATCTAAGAATTCCTGATCTGTTTTGAATAAAGAAGCCTTACAAAATGATGATGCCATGTATGCAGTTTTCAGTTCATTATTTATGCCAAAGTTAATTGATGTCTTTTCTTTCTTTCTTTTTTCCACTTTTTTTCACATAGTTTTTTCACTCAAATTGGATAAAACAATTAAAATGAAAAGAAATATATAAGAAGAATTTAAACTTTTATTATGAAAAAGAATACTATCATCCATGGTTACATCAAAATTGTAGGAAAGACTAAAAAGGTTGATTACAGACTCGAAAGAGGAAATGAGAAGAAACACGACTGAAAAGACTAACTATGACTCAAATTTAGACTTAGACTCTGATTTGAATTCAATCTCAGATAAGTCAGATTAATTGAGCTTGAATTCCTCCATAAGCTATGCTAATTTAGGTTTTGGTTGGTTGATGAGGTGGGGTCTATTTCCACTTATTTTCCTCTTAATCTAAATCTTCAGACTTGAAGGGATTGATGACAGTTTGAAGGTAAATGGGGGCATCAGGTATCAAACCAAGGAGAAGGATATCTCCAATGTCAATGAGATCTTGGATTCTGTGTCTTAAGTTCTTGCACACATCTGTTTTATGCCTAACACTTTGATGATAATAGCAATACTCATTCATATTCCAGCTTTTAGGCAAAGGGTTGGAGGTGCCTTTGATTTTAAAGGTGTGACCAGTTTAAATTCCAAAGCCTTCTTGCAAATGAAGCTTAAGGACATACCAAATCCGTGAATTTCCTTTTTAGAAACTGACTCTTCTGTTTAGTAGAGGTAATGGAAGTGAAGGTGTTATTTTGCTTGTATCTTTTCTCCATTATATGGACCTGTTCTAATACAACAGTATTGCGCTTCACAGACTTTTCCATGGGTGAATGGGTGAAGGTTTCCTTATCTTGAAAAGGATTCAAGGAAAAGGAAGGGTTGGTGTTGGTCAGGTTAACTTGAGGTATATTTGAATAGCTTGGATCAGCTAGTTTGGGTCTTGTCTGATTCATGGATCTTATGTCGTCAATCTGGGAATTTATGGCTTTGGTCACATAGGCCAGTACATTATGAAAGTTGATTTGTTGAGTGGTCAGGGCTTTGGAAAAGTCGGCTTGTTGAGCGATCAATATTTCATTGAAGCTGGCTTGTTAAGCGATTAAGTCTTCATTAAAGCGGATTTGTTGAGCACTAAGGGTGGATTTGAGCATGGCTTCAAAATTCTCCTCTTGCCTTTTGATGAGGGTGGTGAGAAGTGTGTCCATGGCATCTATATTAGTTGGGTTAGCCATCGGTACCTTTTAAAAATAAGGAAAGGGATTAGTGCATGGAAAAGAAAACCTAACTCTATTCTAGGTTTTTAGGGGAAAGGAAAACCTAACTTTGTTATAGGTTTATATAGGGAAAAGGACAACCTAACTTTGTTCTAGGAAAACCTAACTCTGTTATAGGCTTATAGGGAAAAGTACACCTAACTCTATTATAGGTTTTAGGAAAAGGAAAACCTAACTCTGTTCTAAGCTTATAGGGAAAAGGACACCAAACTCTGTTATAGGTTTTTAGGGAAAAAGAAGACCTAACTCTATTCTAGGCTTATAGGGAAAAGAATACCTAACTTTCTTCTAGGTTTTTAGGACAAAGGAAGACCTAACTCTGTTATAGGCTTATAGGAAAAAGAACAGCTAACTCTGTTCTAGGTTTTAGGAAAAGGAAGACCTAACTCTGTTCTAGGCTTATAGGGAAAAGAACACCTAACTCTGTTCTAGGTTTTAGGAAAAGGAAGACCTAACTCTATTCTAGGGTTATAGGGAAAAGAACACCTAACTTTGTTCTAGGTTTTAGGAAAAGGAAGACCTAACTCTGTTATAGGCTTATAGGGAAAAGAACACCTAGTTCTATTCTAGGTTTTTAGGGAAAAGGAAAACCTTACTCTGTTTTAGGCATATAGGGAAAAGGACACCTAACTATGTTATAGGTTTTTAGGGAAAAAGAAGACCTAACTCTTTTATAAGCTTATAGGAAAAAGAACACCTAACTCTGTTCTAGGATTTTAGGGAAAAGGAAGGCCTAACTCTATTTTAGGCTTAGAAGGAAAAGAACACCTAACTCTATTCTAGGTTTTAGGAAACAGAAGACCTAACTCTGTTTTAGGCTTATAGGAAAAAGAACACCTAACTCTGTTCTAGGTTTTAGGAAAATAAAGACCTAACTTTGTTCTAGTGTTATAGGAAAAAGAACACCGAACTCTGTTCTAGGTTTTTAGGGAAAAGTTATGTATTGCAAATTTCTAAAACATTGATTCCTAAAGTAAGGTGGGCCAAAGTTATTTGGATTTTAGGATTTTGGGCTTTACTCTAAAGCACAGAGGTTAAAGGGGAATTAGGCTTGGAGAGATCAAGGTGCCAACTGGGTTTAGGCTTTGTGAGATCTTGGTGCCAACTGGGTTTGGGCTTTGGAGGGATCTTTGTGCCAACTAGGTTTTGGGCTTTAGGAGAGATCTTGTTGCCAAATGGGTTTTGGGCTTTGAAGTGATCTTGGTGCCGACTGGGTTTGGGCTTTGGAGTGATCTCTGTGCCAACTGGATTTAGGCTTTAGGTAATGTTGATGGTGCCAATTAGGTTTTGGCTTAGGATAGATATTGGTGCCAAATGGTTTTGGGCTTTAGAAGAGATAATGATGCCAACTAGATTGGGTTTTGGAGGGATCTTTATGCCAATTAGGTTTGGGCTTTGGAAAGATCTTGGAGCCAACTGGATTTGAGCTTAGTGAGATCTTGGTGTTTGAGGTTAATGGGCCTTGGGTCCATTTGGGTTAGTGTTGTTTGAGACTGATGGGCCTTGGGTCCATTTGGGTTGAGAGGACTTTGAGGCTAATGGGCCTTGGTGCCACTTGAGTGAAAGGTGTTTGAGGTTGATGGGCTTTAGGCCCATTTGGGTTGAGAGGTATTTGAGGTTGATGGGCCTTGGTTCCATTTGAGTGAGAGGTGTTTGAGGCTGATGGGCCTTGGGCCCATTTGGGTTGAGAGGTATTTGAGGCTGATGGGCCTTGGGTTAATTTGAGTGAGAGGTAATTGAGGTTAATGGGATTTGGGTCCATTTGGGTTAGTGTTGTTTGAGGCTGATGGGCCTTGGGTCCATTTTGGTTGACTCTCAACTGGTTCAAGGTACAATCTAGACTAAAAAAAAATGGAATGCATGCTTTATGAATCATGAATGTATGTGTATGAAAAAAATTGGTTCATGATGACAGCTTAACATTATTATGGTTCATGGGTCCTAAAGTCCGAGGTCTAATGTTCATTACATGAAGGCTAGGTGGTTTGGTATAAGGGTATATGTCACACTAGAGCAGTGATATACCTAACCACATGTGAAACAATGAGTTTCGCGTGGGTCCAACAGTACTACTGCTCGTTACACTTCAAAAGAATTGAAAATTCATCGCTGGGTGGATGCTTTCACTATCTCCCAACATACTCAAAAAGAGTTGTCCTATCAATACTACTCGCTATCCAAAGGTTGAATTTCGTAACTGGTGATGTAGTGATGCATGAAAATAAAAGTCAAACTAAAAGCTAAGTAAAAAGTCATTTTTGAAAATATTTTCAACTAATTAGTAGTCCTCTTTAACTTTTAAAAAAGTTTATCCCCAGTGGAGTCGCTAGCTATAGGGCCTCGCCCGAGCACCGTGTCCAGGTCCACTTTTAAATATAGGATCGGAATGCTCATTTGGGACAATTTCTCACAAAGGAGACGACCTTAGCGCCTTTTATTTGAAAATGATTTTGATTTTTGAAGTCGCCACCTTAAGTTATTTTTATTGGGAAAATTTAAGTTAAAAACCCATTTTTGACTCCAATTTTATCCCAAAGGAAAAAGTGCACTAGTCTTTGAAACCAAAGAGGATTCGGGGACTAGTTTTTCAGTTGAACTTGGCTTTTAATTTTAACCTCGATTTAAAATGATTTTCATGATCAATTAAAGAATGATATGTAAGATGCATGAGCAAGTAAATAAATGGATGAACAATTGAAATGTAAATAATCAAGTAAAATAATAAAAAAAGGCAATAAAAGTAAGTTATTACACCTCAAAATCCCAAAATAGGGGATACCAACTCTAGCCCTTATGGGTTCTAGGTTGATCACACATTCCCCAAAGAATACATTCAGCAAATAATCAAATAAAAAGAGATGGTTTTTGTCTTTTTTGGATTTGAAGCTTTTATACAGGTTGCCTGCGTATCCCATTGAATGGGAATCAAAACCCAAGCAGTTCTTCCTTCTCGCGAAGGAGGGTTGATTTTATGCCCAATTTATCATGTTTTGATTCTTTATTTTGATGCTCTACCAAAGTAAAGAAGATGAGTTAGCAGACGATACCTTTGCCCTAGCTTTTAGGGATGTTGGCGGACGGAGTGCTCTTTCGGATCGAAATTTCACCTTGGATCAGATGAAGCCCGAGGAAATGGATCAAAATGTCTTCTTAGCTCTTAAGAAAACAAGCCGACAGAAGGACCTTGCTTAGAGAAAATATAACTTTGAGGCTCAACACGCCTCTAGTAGCAACTCTTTAAATTCAAAAAGAGCTAAAAAGACTTGGAGGGAATAAAGACGAATTCAAATAATGAAAATTTAAGCTAAATGATTTCTTGTCTTCTTCTTCTTTGTCATTTGTTGCTTTTGTATCTTCTTGTGTCTCGGAAGGTGGGGGGAGGCTTCCTATTTATAACAGGAGCTTGGGGGGAAGGGGGGGGGGGGGGGGGGGCGAATCCATCAAGTTTGCAAAGTTGGGGGAATACTAAAAAATAAAAGCGGAAAGGTTGCCATCGGGAGGGGGTGGGGGCGCCG
>CANXYC010839418.1:0-10434 GCA_948193065.1 Aleurites moluccanus
GCAGAAATTCGACCGTCGGATCATCCTACTCAACACTCAAAACAAAATGAATGGTTTTACTAAGTGGTCCATTAACAATGTTTCCCTCTCATTACCTGCAACTCCTTACTTAGGTTCCATGAAACATGGTCTTAAAAATGGTTTTGATCAAAAAGACCCACCTGAAAACTTCCCTGGAAATTATGATGTAATGAAACCACCGGTTAACCCTAACACCACAATTGGAAATGGGGTTTACAAGCTTGATTTCAGCAAAACAATCGATGTTATACTACAAAATGCTAATGCATTAAAAGAAGCTGTTAGTGAAATCCACCCTTGGCATTTACATGGCCATGACTTCTGGGTTTTAGGGTATGGAGAAGATAAATTTACCAATAATGATGAGAAGAAATTCAACTTGAAGAACCCACCTTTGAGAAATACTGCAGTGATTTTTCCTTTTGGGTTGTCTGCTCTGAGATTTGTGGCAGATAATCCAGGAGTTTGGGCCTTCCATTGCCATATTGAGCCACATTTGCATATGGGTATGGGTGTGGTTTTTGCTGAAGGAATTGAACGTGTCGGTGAGATTCCTCAGGAAGCTCTTGCTTGTGGCTTGACTGGGAGAAGAATCATGGATACCAACAAGCACTAAAGGGTTAATTTGATCTTCTAGTCTAAGGCTTAAAAATCCTGTCTGCTTTTCGATGTAGTGAAATGAATGAGTTCTATCACCACTTTGTATCTGTAACCTGAGTTTGAAAATTATCATAATATTATTCTACTAGGGAGATCCATTAAGCATAAAAAGTATCTAACTTCAATTTGTATCAATAAAATCACTCAGCATTTTGTTTTGCTTTAATGAAGTCGCTATTGTTAGATCTTGACATAATTTCAGCTAAAATTTTTAAAATGATGATAAGTAAAATCTTTTCTAATATTGTTCTATAGGCTATAGGGATATCATATTTGATCATTGCATAGAAAATTTTGCTAAATATATATAAAGTTTAACAAGTGACCTTTATTGTTGCAAAACTAAAATTAAGTGATTTTATTAACACGCTACTTGATAGATTAGGTAACACGAAAACATATAAGATCATGTTGTAATATATATAGATAACTCTGTATTTTAATTTTAATCATACATAAAGTTAAAACATATTTTTGAGATCTTTTAGATTTGATCTCAACAATTTCAAATAAACTTCTACCTCCAAGTTTTTGTTCGCTGTTTACAACTTTTAAACTTCTTTTTGTAAAAATCACCGTATATCTTTTCCTTAATTTTTTTTTATCTTCTTTTAATTTTAATTCAAAAAATATATCTTATTTTAAAATAGAAGATAACATATGTTTTTATCTCATTAATAACTATCATGAGTCTTTATCAGCCAAGACACTAACAGAGATCACAAAACTAATTTAAATAAGTCTTCCTATTATAAAAAGATTATTTTTAAGACCTGAATAAATCTAATTATAATAAATTACTAATTAAACCACTATAAATTCGTAATTACACTCTTTATTTCAATTTGAATTTCTAAAATAATTAAATATTTATTCATATTATAGACATCAGTCAGTTAAATTAAATTAAATTACTGACAATCTAATTTAATTTTCAACTTAATATATTGAAATATATTTTTAACTTATTTCATGTATCGGGTATAAAATCCACATGTAGAGTTTACACAATGAAAACTTATAAGTTTTCTCAAAAGGTATCATTAATTTTTAGACTGAGACATGGATTCTATCAATAAATTGACATTTCATAAAATGTCAATTATCATCATTCAATTCATTGGAATTATTGATCAATAATGAACCTCACTCTTTAATGAATAAAAATAATAAACAAGGCACATTGTTAATATAAACTAAATCAGGATTAATAATATAAAAAATCATAATGAACTAGATAATTTATTTTATAAAGTCTGTATAAAAATATTTATCTTTACTAGGTCATGTTCAATACATATATAACATATTAGCACAAGAAGTTGGAATTATACTATTCACAAAATTAAGATAAATTAAATTTAATATTGTACTACAATCATACCAATGATGTGTTCAACTCCACCTTAAATTGTGAATATTAAACTTATTATCTTATAAGAACTGATGATTTAACCTTTTGTATATAAGTTAAACTCTACATACTAAATCATTTACTATATAAGATAAAGGACATATATAAATATATAATATACAAACAAATGATTTATTTAAGGGCTAATTACTATTTTCTCCTTGTAAAATGACCAAATACACTAAGTTCCCTTGACATTTAAAAAATACATTAACTCTCCCCTGATGAATGTCACAATATATTACCAGACCCTTCCGTCCAATTTTGCCGTTAGTTAACCGTTAGTCAACTCTACAAGAGCAGTAAAAAGATAGAAATGCTTTTACTCCTTAATTTTAATTAATTACATTCTATTTTTACTTTAAAAAATATTTTTTAAGGTTAAAAAATATATTTTCATACTTTTGATAAATTTGAAAATAAAAATATTTTTAAAAAATATTTATTTTTAAAATAAAAATTTGAAAATAAAAAATAACAAATAAAAAATAAGAATATTTTAAAAAGATATTTTTTACTTTTTATTTTTAAATTTATCAAAAATAGGAAAATGAATTTTTTATTTGTATTAACAAATTTAAGAAGAAATAATTTAATTTCTTAAATTATTTTTTAAAATAAATAATAAATAATATTTTTTAAAAAAATATATTTTTTTATTTTTTATTTTAAAATTTGTCAAAAAATATGAAAATAAATTTTTTAACCTTAAAAAAATTATTTAAAGCAAAAAATAAAATGTAATTAATTAAAAATAAATGGTAAAGGTAATTCTGTCTTTTTACTACTATTATAGGGTTAACTAATGATAAAATTGGACGGAAGAATCTAATAATATATTGTGACATTTGTCAGGAGGGAGTTAGTATATTTTTGAAAAGTCAAGAGACTTAATGTGTTGGGTCATTTCATAGGGGAGAAATAGTAATTAGCTATTTATTTAATATAAACTTCAATTTATTAAAATAAGTAATTGTTCTAGAGTTAATATTATTGCATATTGCATGATTCATAGTATAAATTCTATCACTACTGCCTTGACTTCTCTCAACTTGGCCATTCTTCAGTAATTAACAATAATTCCTACATATACACTTAAATATAGCTTGATTAATAAGTGAGTTTATTCCCTCATCCTATTTATATTAAAATTTTAATTTTTAAATTTAATTCATGCGTGAATGATTTATCTTAAACCAGATCTAGAAAATAGATTTATACAAAAAAAATTAATCCAATACTATTATACATTTAAAAAATGTTATACATAATTAACCATATAAAAAAGATTTTACAATAATAAAAAATGCAAAATTTGATAAGATTCTAGTAATTGTAGAGGTTAGCAATAGTCATGATCATCTTTGATTTGTTGGTAAAAAAAAATCTTGGAATGTAGTATCAATCACAATATATTGACATATGCTCTCAACATTAAGAAAGTTGACAAGTTGTGAAAGGCTAGTGTAATACCTAATAATTAATATTTGATTTTTATTTTCGCTATACTTTTATTTCTGATTTTTGAGATGTGTGGATAAATGTTTTGAAAAAATTTCAGAATTTTTGGTATGCAAAAATAATTTGATGAGTCAATTTTGAGGCTTTAAAGGAATAAATTAGAAAAGTGCAAATTATGTTGCAGATTTTTATTTATGAATTTGTAAAATTGTTTTGGAATTTCTGTGTGTGTAAGGAGATATATTTTTTAACCAGAATTTAGTTAGTTTTCTGTTTTTCTGCAGTAAGTTGGTGTGTATTTTGAGAATATGGAAGTTTGAGTCTATTTATTGATATTCTGTATATAATATTGACTGAGAAATTTCAATGAGATTAGATAATTGTAGTTCAAGAGATGGCTAATTTAATCAGACCTGCTTGGACAATTTTTGGAGAGTAAAATCTGGGTGAATTTAGAAATTCACCATAAATTTTGTAGATCTCCTTTTGATTTGAATTTTTGGTTATGATAGACCCCTAAGTGTCTATATTAAGTGACAAAAAGAATTAAGGAGTTTGGGTGTCTGTAGCTCAATTGCGAGCTGGTTCAGTGTAGAGTGACAAGGAAGGTTTTTCAGCTCGGCAGAATAGGTAGTGCGAGGTGGTTCCTCGATTTCAAAAATAGTTAGAAGCTGATCGAGCTGGAGTGGTAAATATGGAATTGTAGCCTGTGTGTCTAAGTTATGTGGGAAAAAAGAATCATGACATTTGGACTTCTTTATCTCGCTCGCGAGCCATTTTAATGCGATGTGGCTAGACGGCTGGCGAGGCAAGATTCCAGCTCGCCAAAATAGTCATTGGCGAAGTGGGATATGCGAGGTGGCACATGCGAAGTGGGATATGCGAGGTGGCATATGCGAAATGGCATTGGCGAAGTGGAACTTGGCGAGGTAAGATTGGTGAAGTGGCATTGCCGAGGTGGCATTGGCGAAGTGGCATAAATAAGGTGAGATTGGCGAAGTGGACTTTAGCGAAGTGGGATTGCCGAAGTGGCATATGTGGAGTGGCATATGCGAAGTGGGAAACTGAGAGGCTATAGCCTATTTTAAAAGGAGAAGCAGTAGCTGTTTTCACGATATCTTCTTCTTCTCTTTTCTTCGTTCGTTCTCATTTCTTCTCCTATATTTCTCAAATTTGTCCCATCTATTTTCAATGCATTAATGCTCGAAATTAATGCATTGGATCATTAAATTAGTGCATTTAAGGCTTTAATCATCATTTTCAAGTCAGATTCTTCAGGAATTCAGTTTTGGGAAAAATAAGATAATTTTCTCCACACTTCATTTTCTCTTTAAATTAAGAATTTTTGATAGATAGAATAGATCTATATGAGTGTATAGATTCTATTATAAGTATTTAAGACTATTAATTTTGATTTATATTCAAGATATCAGAATTTATGGAATTTGATGAATAGTAACATGAATAGTAAGCAGATTCTTAAACTTCAGATTTTCTTAAGAGATTAATTAAATTGATGTTAGGAAACAATAATAGAAATTGTAAGATGATTAAAATTGTAGAGAATCATATTATGTATTGTTGATTAAGGAAATCCTAATTTTGAGCATTTGGGGGAAATGTCATAGGAAAAAGAGGATTCAAGAAATTAAAGGAGATTTATTGACTGTACAAGTAACTGAGGATAAATTGCTTTGAGGTAAGTATGAACATTGCATATGTATACTTCTTCTTTGAAATGATTTGTTCAAACCTTCCTAATGTTCGCATATATATAATTCACATGTTATATGATATTGTATTACTGACCTATTAATTGAAATTTTCATGATATTCTCCAACAAATGACAATTTGTTCCATGTGATTACTATATATATATTGTAAATGACTTGGTCATCTTTTCTTGGATCAAGTTCATATGAAACCTATTTGTTAACTCGATTGAATCTATAGTATATGTTGATGGTCTTGTAACCAATATGTTTTCTTGTGAGATTACAACCATATGACCCTATGGATATAACGCTCTTCTCAATGAGAGTAAATTCATTGGTCCATTATGCACTTTGAGAACCTAACTGATAGGGTTTCTATCAGTGTTTCACCTAGAGGGGACTATGAGCTCTAGGCATATGCTTGGCCAAGCATGCGTTTGTGATAAGGTAGCAAGGACTACCGATGCGCTCTGTTATGATAGGTAGCAAGGCAACTGATGCACTTTACAGTTCTACGATAGTGCTATTCGATTGTGAGCACTTCTGTTCTTGTAAGCATAACATTATGATATTATCTTATCCATGTTTCTTTGGATTGACCTTTCCTTTGGATTGATATATTTCTTTTATATTGCATGTTCATATCTTACTGAGTTGAAAGTTCACTCCTCTTCTGTGGATTTCAGGCAATAGTGTAGCCCGAGAGGGAGCTAATATAAAAGACCGAGCTTCTTGATTTATTCCTCTAAGAAGCCATCATAGTAATTATTTTGATATATATTCATCGAATTGTATTATGGTATTGTATGTATGAGGAGTATACTCTAGAGCTCTGTAGTTAGTTATTGAGGATGATATTATTTTGATGTATGAACTGTTATATTTTGGGTTGCCCTTATTCCTTAGTGATGTGGGATGTATCTTTTGATCGGTAAGGAACAAGAGGAAATTATATGATGATGAATACGAATGAGTGAATTATGATTACATGAATCATAGAAATGAATATTTATAATGTAACTATATTGATATGAATATGTATTATGTATGAGATCCAGGATATGAGTGTTCTACGGGTTTATGGTGGCCTTAAGCCTACCCTTGCCCTAGGACCGTCGCACCACTAGAGTTGAGGTGTGACAGAGGTGGTATCAGAGCTATAGGTTTATAATCCTTAAGATAGAAGATAGATAGATATGCATGAGCCTTAATATAAGTATTGATTAATATGACTATGGAGCATAGGATCCATGTCACGTCAATGTCGCGTATTCTTATGGTATAGACCTGCGCTAATCTTGTGTTTTGAGTCTAAGTTTTCTTTGTTTCTCTTATCAGTTTCGAGATGCCTCCACGTCGTGGTAGAGGACGAGGTCGAGGTCGTCCTATACGAGAATTGACTTCTAAATAAGGTTCTGTGGGTGGCAATGGAGAAAATAAGGTTCCTCTTATGCCACCAGTAGATGTGGCTAATATGGCTCAGCAATTGGAACAGTTGCAAATGAACTATACAATGATAGCTGAATTCATTACTCAGCAAAGGCAACAATAAGTACCTCCGGTACAAGCTCCAGAGATTCCTGTTCCTCCAGCAGTTCCACCACCCGTTGTACCTCAAGAGGAAGAGGTATCGTTTGAAAGATTTCTTAAGCTGAAGCCCTCAGAGTATAAAGGTGAAGTGGATCCTATAGATTTTCTAGAAGAAATTGAAGAGAAAGTACAGATTCTGTGGATTCCCGATAGAAGAGCTATAGAATTTGTAGGGTATTTGATGAAAGCTAAGGCTAAGGATTGGTTCAAGAGAAGCATTTCTGGTATGCTTTAAGGAAATGAAGACCTTTCTTGGGAGAGATTCAAGGAGCTGGTGATAAATGAATTTCTTCCAGAGAGTGTGAGAGAAGCCAAATCAATAGAATTTGAGAGATTGGTTCAGACCCCTAATATAAGTGTTTCAGAGTATGCCAGGAAGTTCAGTCAGTTAAGCAAATTTGCTCCTGCATTGGTGCCTATAGAAGTGGCACGGATTCAGAGGTTTCGCAGAGAATTTGTGGCTCTACTATTTAAACTCCTAGCTGCTCTTAAGTTTGATTCTTACTCTAAACTAGTGGATAAGGCTAGGATAATTGAGAATAGAGAGATGGAAGCTAGATCTGAAAGAGTTGAGAAGAAGAAATTTAAAGCAAGTAGTTCTTCTAAACAAGAAAGTGGGATGAAGAATATGGGAGTGGCTCATCGGTCAGCTTCTAGGAGTGGGTATAGAGAATCTTCAGAGAGGATACAACAGAGTCAGACTACTCCTGGACCTACTTCTCAGATGAGCCATGGTTCAACTAGCTTTGCACCATCCAGGACTCCTAAACCTTTGTGTTCTACATGAGGGAAATTTCATAATGGCCCTTGTCATTATGCATCAGGAGCATGATTTAGGTGTGGACAACAAGGTCATTTGCTCAAGAATTGTCCACAACTACCCTTTGGAGGTAGACCTCAGGCTTCTCAGGCTACAGTTCAAATGATTAGAGAGAGGAGTATTAGTCAGCAGCCAGGTGTAGGCAGAGGTATTTTGGGCAGGACTATTAAGGTTGGTAGAGGGTCAGGACAACATGTGGCTCAGGCTTCAGGATCAACTCCCATGGGTAGAGGTAGAGGCAGAGTTTTTGCTTTAGCACAACATGGGGCTCAGGCATCTAACACAGTTGTTACAGGTATTCTTCCGATCCAGGCTTTGAATGCTAGAGTGCTGTTTGATTCAGGAGCTGCGCATTCCTTTGTGTCATCATGTTTTGCTAAGAAATTGCATATGCCTTGTGAGTTGCTTGAAAATATGTTGGTTATTTCTACTCCTTTAGAGGAAGAGATTGAAGTTCAGAACTTTTACCCATCATGTGTGGTTAGCATAGGCGGCAGGAGCTTGGATGTAGATTTGATTGAATTGCCTGTATTGGAATTTGATGTAATTTTGGGCATGGACTGGTTGTCCAAGTACTATGCTACTATAGATTGTAATGGGAAGAAGTTAGTCTTCAAGCCACCTTCGGGTGAGAAGTTTGAGTTTCAAGGAGAGAGGAGTGAAGTACCATGCAATGTGATATCTGCCATTGGGGCAAGAAGGTTATTAAGAAAAGGTTACCAAGGGTATTTAGCTTATTCTGGGATACTTGTAAGGAAGTAAGAGACATGGAGCATATGCCGATAGTTAATGAGTTTCTGGATATATTTCCTGAAGAATTATCAGGGTTGCCACCGGATAGAGAGATAGAGTTCGGTATCGAGTTGCTACCTGGCATGAGTTCGATTTCTATTCCTCCCTACCGTACAGCACCAGTTGAGTTGAAAGAATTGAAAATCCAGTTGCAAGATTTTCTTAATAAGGGATTCATTAGACCTAGAAGTTCGCCGTGGGGAGCACCTGTACTCTTTGTGAAGAAGAAGGATGGTTCTATGAGATTGTGTCTCGACTATAGAGAGCTTAACAAGGTTACCATCAAGAACAAGTATCCTTTACTAAGAATAGATGATTTGTTTGACCAGTTGCAGGTGCAAGTCATTTCTCCAAGATAGACTTGAGGTCGGGTTATCATCAGTTGAAAATTTGGAATGAGGATATATCGAAAACGGCCTTCCGGACCATATATGGACAATATGAGTTCTTAGTGTTGCCGTTTGGATTGACTAATACACTAGCCGCATTCATGGATTTAATGAATAGGGTGTTTATGCTATTTCTTGACAAGTTTGTCATTGTATTCATCGA
The DNA here is from genome assembly GCA_948193065.1 of Aleurites moluccanus. NCBI lineage: Eukaryota > Viridiplantae > Streptophyta > Magnoliopsida > Malpighiales > Euphorbiaceae > Aleurites > Aleurites moluccanus. Next base: position 9,027 of record CANXYC010839418.1, read on the forward strand.
TGACATCCTTGTATATTCTAGGAGCAAGGAAGAGCATGAAGAACATCTTCGGATTGTATTGCAAACCTTGAGGAAGCATGAGTTGTTTGCCAAGTTCTCTAAGTGTGAATTTTAGCTCTATAGTGTTTGTTTTCTCGGGTATGTGGTGAGTAAGGAAGGACTTAAAGTTGACTTGAAGAAAGTAGATGCAATCCTTAATTGACCTAGACCCACAAATATTTCAGAAGTTAGAAGTTTCTTAGGTTTGGCAGGGTATTATAGGAGGTTTGTGTAAGATTTCTCCAAGATTACAACACCTTTGACTAAGCTTACTCAGAAGCAAGTGAAATTCCAATGGACAGATGCTTACGAAGGAAGTTTCCACAAGTTGAAGACTTGTCTCACCACAGCACTTGCCTTAGTTTTACCGTCTAGTGAAGGAGGATTTGCGATGTATTGTGATGCATCAAGAGTAGGGCTTGGTTGTGTGCTTATGCAATATGGTAAGGTGATAGCCCATGCTTCGAGACAGTTGAGAAATCATGAGATGAATTACCCTACGCATGATTTGGAGATGGCTGCAATAGTATTTGCATTGAAGATCTGGAGACACTACCTGTATGGAGAGAAGTGTGAAATCTTCACAGATCATAAGAGTTTGAAATATATATTTCAATAGAAAGATCTTAACCTTAGGTAGAGAAGGTGGGTTGAATTGCTTAAGGATTATGACTGTGAAATATTGTACGATCTAGGAAAAGCAAATGTAGTGGCGGATGCATTGAGTAGGAAATCTTTGGGAAGTTTATCTCATATCCAAGTTAGTAGAAGATCTCTAGTGAGAGAGGTGCAAAGATTGCATGAGTTGGGAATTAGTTTGAATCTGTCAGATTCATGAGTACTTTTAGTACATTTTCAAGTCAAGCCAGTTCTTATTGATCAGATAAGAGAAGCATAAGATAAGGACCCTCAACTGGTAAAGCTCAAGAATGATGTGGGGACAGAAAGAGCTTCAGGCTTTACCATAGTTGATGGTGTGTTAAGACTGGGCAATATATTATGTGTTCCAGCTGTGGATGGACTGAAGGATGTGATTCTCAAGGAAGCTTACCATTCTAACTATAATGTGCATCCAAGTGCAACAAAGATGTACCACGACATCAAGAGTTCTTACTGGTGGAGTGGAATGAAAAGAGATATTGCAGAATATGTAGCTAAATGTCTAACTTGTCAGTAAGTCAAATTCGAGCATCAGAAACCTTCTGGATTACTTCAAGAGTTGCCATTTCCAGAATGGAAATGGGAGAGAGAGACTATGGATTTTGTGGTTGGATTGCCAAGGACTTCAGAAGGCCATGATTCAATATGGGTTATTATTGATAGATTAACCAAGTCAGCTCATTTCTTGCAGGTCAAGACGACTTATACG
>CANXYC010839528.1:0-17792 GCA_948193065.1 Aleurites moluccanus
ATAATTCATATCTATTATCACTTTTAACCCACATTAAGCACTTTTATCACCAATATAACACATAAATAATTCTTAGACATTTAATTCCTCATTATCCATTAACCATACCTATATTCCAATTTAATCTTCAAACACACAACTCAATCATTCCTTACATATCTAAACCTATACATTCACACCATTTACAATATTTAATTATATTCACACTTAACTCTACTAAACATATTAGCTTAACACTTTAATTTAGTAAACTCAACTTACCTCACTTGAATAGAATTCATTCCTTTATCCATTTTTCAATGCCATTTCATCCAATATCCCACAAATGAATCCAAAAGATAATATCTAAGCATTTAAATTTAATAAATACCAAAACACATTTTACTAACCTAATTTATTATATTCGGCCAAACTAAACTTTCAAGAAAATGAATTCTTTTCTACCATTTAATCATCACTTCATATTAAACACATTAAATACAACTCATTTCATTCATTAAACACCTAAAACATCAAAATGCATACTAAACCCTAATCCACCTAATGAATTCGGCCACTTCATCTCTCACTCCAAATCAATTCATTTCAATCGTATAACCATCAATTCATGCTATGCACATCAAATTAACAACATTTGAAGCATTAAACCTATCAAAACCACACTTTAATTCATTGTTTTTCCTATTAGGGTTTCAACCTATTCCTTTGAATTCTAACCATGCAAAATTAATTCTAATCCATAAAAATTTACAAGGAACATCATATGAACATTAATAAACCAAAAGAACTTCAAAACTCATAACTTACCAAGATTTCTTCCAAAGCTTTCTTGAATTATTTGGTGGCCTTAATGGATTTTTCTTTGAATTTCATGGCTAGAATGGTGTTTAGGATGATGGATTTTATCTATTTCTATCAAAGAAAGAAAGAAAATACCAAGGAATGGAACACACAAGTTTGGTTGAACCAAGCTTGGAAGAAATGGGAGGTTATGGCTGAAATTTTCCAAGGAAGAAGATGACAAATTGTTATATATATCCAAATATAAAAGATATGATCCAATGATTTAGGTTTCATGGTAAATTTGGTGAATCCTAGTCATCCAACCATCGATTCTTCTTACTTTCATACTATTGGTTCATCTAAAGTCAACCAAGATGAATATCATATGCTTTTAACACTCCAAATCATAATCCAAAAGCAATAATCCCATACTTTGAGCTTAGAATAACAACTTTGCAACCTACTCATCTAACCATCCAATTCTTCATCATTTGATCCAATGGTTAGATTTAATCAAGCCTAAACTAATACCATAAGGTTGCACATACTCAATAACTCCATATTATAAAGGAAATGACCAAAATACCCTTAGTGCAACAGAAACACCGAAATCGCGTAACGAGCCGATAAATATTTTTCAACCAGGATTATTTCTCTAACTAATAATCGAATAAATTAAATAATGACATTTTCAAGTCTTTAAATTCTTTTCTCCTTTTAAATATGATATTAAATCCATAAAATTGCAACGGGCGAAAAATGACCATTTTGCCCCCAGTTCACCAAAATTTCAAAATTTCCCGATTAAGTCCTAGCAGCCTCTGGACTACTCCTATACCTAAAACTAATTCAAATAACATGCATAATCATCAATTTCATGCATAAATACACATCATTAACAATACAAAAGGAAAGAAAATTTCTCCCTCTATGGCCCCTCTAATGGTTTGGGTTAGCTTTTGGTTGAGGTGTTACAACTTCATATACAAAGTAAGTAAATGATAAAACAATAGAATAACTAAACAAGAGTCTTATGATCTCCATATAAAACAAGAGTACTACGATCCCTATACAGAATATATGTACTCGCACAAACACATTCCTAGAGACTCTTTATCCTCTCTTGCAAGGATCCTGATAAATTAAACTCTATCAGTTGAGTTACTGGTGCACACAGTCCCATGATTTATCCCTCATGGATAAGGCATTTTGACATTTATACAGATTTTGGATTAGAATAAAGGCTATAATAATAACAAGTAGACCTTAATTGGTCTTTTAACAGATTAACTAAAATTCATACACATTTCAGAAGAAATGAAACTATAAGTTCAATATAGAGTTTGATTCAATAATTAATTATCAAACTCATCATAATATATCACAATTAAGCAAAATAATATCATGAATATTTATTTACAAAAATAAATTCATAATAGAATGTACACATATAAATGTACTTAGAAGCATATTTATTTCAAAAGAACAATGGCTATATATACACATATATATTTAGATAACTCTTTCAAAGAATCAAGCTTATCCCACAATACATGTTCATAATTCACCTCCAAAGGGGAAAACAATCCAACAAAGCTCAAAGACTTTTAGTCTAACTCCAATCAATCCAAAGCTCAAGTAACATTCAAACCTAAATACAATTTCAACAAAAACACAAATTAGGATTTTCTTTACCCAACATAATCCATATCAATTCTTTATAATTATAGACTCTCTAAAGTCTAATAAGATAGTTCTTATTCTCAATTTAATCATTCCTAAAGAAATTATGGAAGGTTTAGAGAAATTCACCTTACTATTTATCAATTTGTCCTAACTTTCCATCCAACCATTATCATTTGCCATAATTGCATATACTTACTACTAATAATCTATAATAAACTTATCTAATAACCTATAATCTCAAATCATAACCAAAACAAAGTTCTAGAGAAAATACTTTATTATTCCCAAAAGATGATTTTGGAGAATCAAGTGATTATGGAAGATTTAATAGTAACTTGAAGTATTTCCTTTCCAAAATAAAGCATTAATTATGGTATTAATACATTAGAAGAACAACTAGAGAATTTTAAGGTTTTATGGTGAAGAAATGAAGAAAAAAAAATAGAAAAATAGGGCAAAAAAATGAGGGCAACCTATTTATATAGTTGCATTACTGTTCACGTTACTGTTGACGTTAGAAAATTCACTATGTTAGCATATGCTAAACTGGCTATATATTGCGCTACAAATATCTAATCTCTTTAATTATTATTTTTTAATTAAACTAGACACATAAGACTATAATATATTCAAAATTCAGCTCAAAATATGCACTAAAGTATTTATGGTGAATTTTCAAAATTGAATATATCTCATTGGAAGTGCCATCCGAGCTAATTTAGTTTTTATGACTATATCTCCAAACATACATATCTAATTGAAAATTTGATTTGCATGCACCTAGATAATATATAAATAAATACTTTTACATTTTACACTTTATCCAATTCAACCTCTAAAGTCCTCAAATTAATTGGACAATCTCATACTACCTACAAAAGTAGTAACCTGAATTAATCCTTATCAAGGTGAATTGTCTTCTCACACATATAAGATTTTACAAAACTGAATTAAAGATATATAGATGAGATATAACTCTACAATTTTTATGTTTTATACTTTTCCAAATTCTTTCTTTAAGACTATAAAAATAGAGCTACAATATTCTGCTCACTTCTAAATATCAAAATCCTTAGAACCTTTTATAACAACCAATCCATTTATCTCCTTTCCACACCAACTTAAATCAAAATTAAAGTCCAAATTAAATTTTAAAAGTCCTGGAGTATCTAAACACTTTAAACAGATAGTAGTAATAGAAATTAGAATATAACATAATAAAATCAATTACAGATATCACAAACAATTCAAACTTATATAAAAAAATGAAAATTAATTACAAATACAACTCAAAACACATGCAATATAGATAGAGGATATTACAGGACCTCTCCATCAGTGTGTGGGTAAGAATTTTACTTCCCTAAAAAGGATTCAAGGAAATAAAAGGTGTAATATTTGTGTTTACTGGTGAGCTTGAAAGAATGGGGTTAGCTCGATTATGATTCATCATCTCCCTTACCTCACCAATGATGGTATGATATTGGAAGTTTAGGGTATTGGTCATATAATCTATTGCATTTAGAAAACTAGCTTGTTGTACAACTATGGTTTTATTGATGCTGGATTGTTGAGCGGTCAATACTTTGTCAAAGTGGGCGTGTTGAGCATCTAGGTAGACTTGAGGACAACTTGAAATTTTTCCTCCTAGTTTTTAAGGAGGGTGGTGAAAAGTGTGGTCATGACCTTGGGCTCAGTTCCAATTTCAGTTTCGGGTAAGTCAGCCATTAATACCTTTAAAAGATCATAACCATTGGTTAGGTCTGATTTAACCAAAGGTTTAAGTGGGTTCCTAATCTAAGATAGTATAGTCATCTTAGTTGGGTCATGGGGGTAAAAGGCCTTTAGTATACATGGATTTTGACTCAAAGGTTCTTGGTCCAACTATTATGGGTGCATGAGCATGGCATTTATGCATGATAATGGTAAGAGAAAAATGTTACATAATGACAGTTCAACAATATTATGGTTCACGGGTCTTAAGGTCCAAGATTTAATATTTATTACATGAAGGTTAGGTGGATTGGTTTAAAGGGTACCCGTCACACTAGGGCAATGATTTACCTAACCATATGTGTGTCAAAGAGCTTCTCGTAGGTCCAACAATACTACTATCCACTATACTTCAAAAAAATTAAATATTTATCGTGGGCTGGTTGCTTTTGCTATCCCCCAATATATTCAAAGAGAGTTGTCAGGTCGATGCTACTCACTATCTGAAGTTTTTGATTTGTAACTGGTTATGCAAAGTGATACATGCAAAATCAATAGTTAAATAAAAAGTCAAAACAAAAGTTATTTAAAAAAAGAGAGTATTCATTTCTTTTTAAACCAATTAGTAGTCCGCTTTAACTTTTTAGAAAAAGTTTGTTCCTAGTGGAGTTACCAACTGTGAGGCATCACCCGAGCACTAAGATACTCAAATCAAAAGGGGGGCAAATTTTCACTAACTAAAGGCAGCTTTAGCCAAATTATTTTTTTGATTTTCAAAAATTGATAAAGTCGTCACCTTCATTTTTGAGAGAAAAAAGAAAGAAAATCCATTTTGACTCCAATTTTTAGCACAAGGATAAAATCACTAGACTTTTGAACTGGGACTGAGTTTGAGGACTAGGTTTTCGGTTTACAATAACCCTCATTTTGGCTTATCATTTAGCAATTGACTTATAAAAATAGGATTTCATGAGCAAGTTATAAGGATGGCAATTTATACAATGCATAAATGACATATAAAAGAGCACATATATAATATTAAATTAAGTAACATAAAGCAAAAGATTTAATTTACATCAAAAAAGTCAATAACAGGAGGATGTTAACTCTAGCCCTCAATGGGAATTCTAGGTTAACCACACATTCCCCAAATAACATTAAAATATACTAGATTAAGAAAAAAGAAAATTTTTGGTGTTTTTGGATTTGAAGCTATGAAACAGCTTGCCTGTGAATCTTGTTGAATAGAAGTCAAAACCCATGAAGTTCTTCCTTCTTGCGAGGGGTTTGGTTTGATTTTAAGAAAAGATTAATTTTATGGTTCCTTTAATTTTGAGGTATGAACACAATATCTTAGTTTGAGAGGGACGCTTTTTTCAAAGGGGTTAGGTCCTACCTTGCGGGGGATAACTTCTTAGAGCTCACCCAAATCAGAGTTCAACTTTGAATTTGGTAAGAGACGCAGGGGATGACTTCTTAGAGTTCGCCTGGGTCGGAGTTTTACTTTGATTGAGTAGAATCAGTACTACAGCGTGCTTCGGCTATTGCTTCTAAATTGACTCAAAGAGAGATCGCTCTAGGTCTCTATTCCTCCAACTCAAGGAGAGTTGAAGAAATCGATTCAAAATAAAAGATAATTGAACCGCTTTTAATAAAGAATGTTGAACAGAGGGAGAAAGGAGAGCCAACTAAGGAAAATCTGACTTAGTTATTTTGGTACTCAATGAGAGTCTATGTTGGTGTCCTTTGAAGTGAAATTGAGCCTTGTATTTATAGGGAAATGTGTGAGGGAAAACCATATTGAAATTTGATGTGGTATTCTAGACTGAAGTTTGGCGGCAGAGGAGCTTCTTTCTAGCGACAGTTCTTGGCCTGGGTGGCGAAGCTGCCTAGGGCTATTTGGCCACTAGCGGTGCCGCCAGCTAGGCTTGGCCCTGTTGCCAAGCCCTGGCCAAGGTGCTACCAGGTTCGTCTTGATGTATATCTGGTTTGATTCACCTGATTCACAGTGGTTTGACCTCCAGTTAACGCCGATCAATTTAGCACAGTCCAGTTTGTTTGTATTCAGAGTTGACTTTGATCTCCAATCGATTGCAAATCATTCTGGCATGACCCAAGTCTGCTTGGGTGTAAAATCACGTGTTCACAAGACTCAACCCTCTAAGGACATAGTTATAGGGGTGCAAATGAGCCAAGCCATTTGTGAGTAGCTCGATGTTAGGTTTGATCGCGTTCGGTTCATTTTATAAATGAGATAAGTTTTAGCCTTAATTCTTAAGCTCATGAATAGACTCGTAAACAGCTCAATTAATAGGCTCGAGAATAGTTTAATTATTATTATTATTAGCCTAATAATTTTGACACGTTAAAAAATATATTTTGACACTCCTATAATCTTGTTGGCAATTCAATTTGACTAAAATACACATATTTCTAATTTTCTTATATATGAATTTTAGATATTTCTAATGAAAAATAAATTATATATTTAATTATATTTTTAATTTTTAATAATACTTTTTACTAGGAAAACTATCATTACATTTTCTTAATAATAAAATATAATGTTCATTTACTTAATTCATAAATCATATACTTTTTAATTGTTGGACTAGTCGAGTAGCATAAATATATAAAATATATAGGTAAATAGTTTGATGATACTATATAATTGTTTTTTTTTTCAAAATTAATACTACATTACATTTTTATAAAGATATGTAACTCTTAAATAAGTACTATACAATTATAATTATATTTTTGTAATACTAATATAGTTTTAGGTTAAGTTTTTGTTAGTATTATATAATTTAATATTTTATTTTTTAAAAATATTTTTTATTAATTAATATCTTTAAGATACATGTAAATGCTCAATTTTATGATTGGATTTTTTTAATTAATTAGAAACTTTTACTTTTATGTTAGTTTTAAGTAATTTTTGCTATAGTTATTTTATTAGAAATGAATATTTAAGAAGTCGAGTATTCTGATTAGCTATAAATGAGTTTTAGAATGAGTCGAACTCGAGCTCAGGCCCAACTTAATTATAATTTATTAACGAGCCGAGTTTGAGTTGAGCTCGATTATAATTTATAAATAAAATTTTGATGAGCCTGCTCGAACTCGACTCGAGCTCATTTAATAATTAAACAAGTCGAGTTTGAACATGATTTTTTGCTTGATTTGGAGCCCGAGCTCGGAAAAAAAAAATCACGCATGAGCAAGCTAAAACTCAATTATGCTCGGCTTGATTGCAGCCCTACCTAGTTGAAGATAAAAACTCATTTCCAACGTTGTTCAATGCAACCTCAAGATAGAAGAACTAACAAGAATGAAGTCAATAATCTTACACAACTAAGGGTGAACAAATGGGTTAAAAGTAAAAGAAATCTAAGTAATATCTTATAAGAAAATGTATTTTTATTATTTTTTTTTTCATAATATGTAGGCTAAAATCCAAAAGAGCAAACCATAAAGAATGACAAAAGGAATCACCAAGGTGAACTGTGACCTTTCACCTTTTGTTGGGGGGACATCTCACCACCCAACTTGATGAAGAATCAAATAGATAGAGATAAAAAAAACAAAAAGATCTATCAATAGCTTGGTGGCTCATAATTGGAAGATTGATATAGTCAATAAATTAAAAATCAACTCTTAAAAATGAAAGGGATGTGACAATTAAAAAGATATTATCAAGCAATAGAGACAAATATTTTTAGATTTTATTTTCTTTCACCCTTTCATCTATATGTCTTTAGTAATATACCTTTATTATTATAAGGTAGTATGTCTAAGCAATAAAATTGTTGATCTAATTTAGCTAATAAAAGTTTAAAATTAATGGAATCTTTACTCACTCTTCAATAAATCCTAAGACACTTGTTAACAAGTGAGGAGTAATAAGAGTTGCAAGTTCCTCGCCCAATCCTAAGGCACCTATTGAAGACAAAAGTAAAAAATAATAAAAGTCATGAATTTCTTGCTATGAACAAAAATTATTAGAGGCAGAAGCTCATGCCAATAAGAAATTAAACTTCTTCACCATATTAGGTGGAATCATTATGAACAACAATTTAAATAATATATTTCTTACACTTAATATCTTTTTTAGTAGAGTACAAAAGTTGTAATTGCTAATAAGTTGAGTAAGAGAGCTATTATACACTCACTATTAACCGTTCAAATTATGTATTTTTATTAATTTTTTATTTTAACCAAGTACTAAAGAATTTAGAACTAACATATTTTTTAGCATATAGGATTCAAAAGTAATTATTAAAGAATGTAAAGCAATGAACACCTTTTTTTAGAGTAAGAATAAACAAGACTCATATGTTTTTCACTCGTTAAGCAACAATAAAGTGTTCAACTCGAAGAATAAAGATATAAGGACAGTTAGAAGGAAAGAAGAAGTAGGCAAGAACCAAAGATGAGTTAACAAATCACCAGCTGACTCTAACACATGTGAAAGGTAAAATGAGTGTTGATTCACTCTTTGTTGAGAAATCAAATTTAATAATGAACAAGTCATTTATAGATAGTCATCATAAATAAATAGGTAATTAAGAAAAAGCTCAAATGAATTCACATAAGTAATGAACAAGCTCCAGCAGCATAAAAGCATGACCAATACTTATTAGGGTGAAGATCTATGAACATCAGTTTAAAAGTAAGAATAAGATAAACTGCTTAATAGGAAGAACAATAACGAATGTTGAACACATAGCAAAAAGAAAGAGGAAAGAGTGAAAGGTAAAAATCCTTAGAAACCTGCAAGAGGAAGTTTCAACTATTCTTTAAAATTTCTATCACATATTAATGGCTGGGAAACTATTCAACGTCATTTAGCATAAAAAGAGGTTGTTTGATAGGCTCACCAATTAAGAAGTAAGGTAACTAAAGTGTTCAACAATGTAAGCCATTGAATAAAACAACAAATACATAAGTTTAGTGGGATGGAAAATTCATTATTCAACACGAGAAGATAGCTCAGAAAATTACTAGTTGAACAACAAACAATAGCGTGTTTAAAAGCATGGGAAATAGGAAAAAAAATTATTCACCCTTTATTGGAGGGGCATATGATCACATTCTAAAAACATGGTGAACACTGTCGAACAGTGAATATTATTAATGAGTTAAATATCTTGCGGTATACTTTTATAAGGATTTCAAGTTTGAGCTATATAGATGAGTTTAGAGAATAAGAATGAAGTTTTCCTAGCATAAATTTTTAAGGAAATATCATTCTCCATAATTAAGTTTACATTTATAATTGTACACCTAATATAACTATAGTAGCAAGTGGACAATTGTATGGACATCTGTATCGCTTCATCTTATCCTAATGCAATTAACCTCCAAAATACTTCTATATAAACCCCTAAAGGAATTAAAGTACGCATATTAAATTAACTCATATTATTACTACAATTCGATAGTTTTTTCATCAGAATCTATCTTATTTATTCGAAGTGGACTCATTAAAAAAGTCAACATCCATTTTCATTATTTTCTGTCTCTACATATCTCATTCTTAAATGATTCGACGAGTCAACAATTGATCATGGTGAATATTTTTAGTAAGTAAATTTTACTTAAGAGTTATCAATTATGTTATAAAATATTTTAATTTTATATAATATGATAATGAATATTAATTTAAATAATAGAAATACTACAAAGAAAAATCAGAAGATATTTTTAATAATTTTCGGATAAAATTAGTATAACACTGTTACGAGGTTTTTTTTTTCATTACTTGAGGCTTGAGCAAGTGGAGGTGAATTAATTGTTGAGATTATCTGGATTCGTTGTTGAGAAGGACCAATAAATATAAAATATGAGACAAATTAAAAAAAAAAAAAAAAAAAACTCTGTTGTTGTATGCAATCATTTGAAAATAAATAAAGCCCACAATCATAATACTGTGAAACTGGATTTATCAATGTGGTCCAAATATCCAATTTATATTCTTAATTTTTTTTAATTCAAACCACTGTAATATTTTTAGAATAATTTATACATTAATTAAAACAATTTTTTCAAACGAATTTAAAGTTATATTTCCACACTCAATCTTATTAAATACATTAAAATTACAATTTTCTAGTCTCACGCTTAATTTCACCAAATCTCACTCTATATATTCAGCAATTTTTTAGAAAATATTAAATGTTGAAAAACAATGACAAATTCACCAAAGCCAAAGTCTTCTAAAACGACAAATCATTCTTTTCCACATAAATTAATAAAAAAATTGATCTCTAGAAGGCGTTTATAATGGGAGATTATTATTAATCTTTACTTTTGACTTTTCTTTTTCAATTCCCTTCCGTGTAGTGCTAGTGCGCAAAAATATGACTGCACAGCTGTCTATTATTTATGAAATTACCAAATTACCTAAATTTATGAAAATAATTTATTTTTAATATTAATTGTCATTATCTCTTAAATGAATGTATCAACCACCCCACCTAAAGCAACTGTGATAGCGAATAATAATTGATTAATTGTTGTGTGAACCAGAAGAACAATGCATTATCTCTTTATAATTATGAGTAACAAAGTCATTATTAAAATATTGATTGGAGCACAATTAATTAAAAAAGAATTAAAGTGTAAATAATTCCTATTATTTTGATTCTATTTGCAAATATTTAAATTTAAATTAATTTTTAATTTATTCAAATATAAAATAAAAATTCAAATAATAAATCGAGTGAAATTTCATCATTAAAATAAAAATTTAATCACATTTGAATTAAATTTAAATTTTAAATTTTTTAATTAAATAAATTATACTGTTTCAACTTGCCTAAATCATATCATAAACAAAATATTCAAATTTATTATATATATATATATATTTTAAGAATTAATATTAGTATTTGAATTGTTTAAAATTTTGTGTGAATAATTTTTTTTTTTGGTCTAACGAGTTTAAAAATAATATTATATATAAATATTTTTAATTATTTTTTATGATTTAAAATGGTTAAAAATATTTATATGCATAAGATAATGATAAAAAAAATTCAAATACCAATATAACAAATTTTAAATAGTTCAAATATGAGTATGTAATTTTTCCTGTTTCTGAATAATCAGAACGCAATTCGTCGGCTGCCTTTTATGTTTTGTCACCCAAAGACAAAGGGCACGGTAGTAAGTTGAAGAAAGATGGTTTGACTTTAATGGATTGAACGAACATATTTTCTCAGCGACTCAGGACTCCTTCCTCTCTCTCTCTCTCTCTCTCTCTCTCTCTTGTATTATTACTAGTAGTTTTTGCTTCTCCCAAAATATCTATATCTTTCTTCCCTGCAAAATTCCATATTTTTGTAGCCATGGATTTCAAGAACAGTTCATGGTTAAAGCTCTCTGTTCTTGTTATGTGCTTCTCTCTCAATTTTCATCTCTCACTTTCAGCTGATAGAATCACTTTAAACCAAGCTCTCTCTGGTGACCAAACTATTGTCTCTGCAAAAGGTCTTTTTAAACTGGGTTTCTTTAAAGCAGGTAACTCCTCAAATTACTACATAGGCATGTGGTACCATGAAAATCAAGTATCACAACAGACCATAGTTTGGGTAGCAAATAGAGAGATACCAGTTTCTGATAGATTTTCTTCAGAATTAGCAATGTCAGATGGTAATTTAGTTCTTTTCAATGAGGTCAAAAACCCAATTTGGTCAACAAATTTGGCATCTAATGTTTCAAGTTCTGCAGAAGCAATTCTTCTTGATACTGGGAATCTTATTATAAATGGGTCTGGTTCGAAAGACCCATTATGGCAGAGTTTTGATCATCCAGCTGATACATGGCTTCCTGGAGCCAAAGTTGGATTGAACAAAATTACTGGAGAAAACACACGTCTTATTTCTTGGACGAATAAAAATGATCCTGCTCCAGGTCTCTTCTCTCTTGAGCTAGACCCAAATGGAACCAGTCAATATTATATCTTCTGGAACAATTCTGTTAATTTTTGGACAAGTGGAACTTGGAATGGCCAAATTTTCAGTTTAGTGCCTGAAATGAGATCGAATTATATCTATGATTTCAGTTATGTTACTAATTCAGATGAGAACTATTTCACCTATTCTTTGTACAATAGTTCTATCATATCTCGATTTGTGATGGATGATGGAGGGCAGATTCAGCAACAATCATGGTTAACTTTTTCTGGGGAATGGAATTTGTTTTGGTCTCAACCAAGGGTGCAATGCGAGGTTTATGCTTATTGTGGCGCTTTTGGGAGTTGCAATGTGAAGTCCCAGCCCTTCTGTCAATGTTTGACAGGTTTTGATCCCAAGTCAGATAATGATTGGAGTTCAGAAGTTTATTCTGGTGGGTGCGTGCGAAAAACAAGTCTGCAATGTGGGAATTCTACTCTTATTAATGGGAAAAAAGACAGGTTTTTGGCAAGTTCAAGTGTGGGATTGCCTGCAAATCCAGTCAAAGTGGCAGTGGGGAATGCTCAAGAATGTGAATCAAATTGCTTGAACAATTGTTCATGTACTGCTTATGCTTATGCTAATAACCAGTGTTCGATTTGGATCGGTGATCTCTTGAATCTTCAACAGATTACGGATGGTGGTGGTAATGGAACTCTCTATGTTAGACTTGCAGCTTCTGAGTTTTCAAGTTCTAGCAATAATAAAGTAGCTATTGAGGCTATTGTGGGCTCTGTGATGGTAGTTGTTCTTGTTGGCCTTGTTCTGTTTGTGTTCTTTAGGAGGAAGAGAACAAGAAAAATGGGTAAAGCAGTGGAGGGCTCATTAATTGCTTTTGGATACAGAGATTTACAAAATGCAACGAAGAATTTTTCAGAGAAATTGGGTGGAGGAGGTTTTGGTTCTGTTTTCAAAGGGATATTGCCAGATTCAAGTGTCATTGCTGTTAAGAAGCTTGAAAGTATCAGTCAAGGTGAGAAGCAATTCCGCACTGAAGTCAGCACCATTGGGACAATCCAACATGTCAATCTCGTTCGCCTTCGTGGGTTTTGCTCTGACGGAACTAGAAAGCTTCTGGTTTATGATTATATGCCTAATGGGTCTCTTGATTTCCATATATTCCAAGAAAACGACTCGAAGATCTTGGACTGGAATACAAGGTATAATGTTGCTTTAGGGACAGCAAGAGGATTGACTTATCTTCATGAGAAATGTAGGGACTGTATAATACATTGTGATATAAAGCCAGAGAACATCCTTTTAGATGCTGAATTTTGCCCAAAAGTGGCAGATTTTGGCCTGGCAAAGCTTGTTGGGCGGGACTTTAGCAGGGTGCTAACAACCATGAGAGGGACTAGAGGTTATCTTGCACCAGAATGGATTTCAGGAGTAGCTATAACAGCAAAGGCTGATGTATATAGTTATGGAATGATGCTTTTCGAACTTGTTTCAGGAAGGAGAAACTCTGAGCAATCTGAAGACGGAACGGTGAAGTTCTTCCCAAGTAGGGTTGCAAGACAAATAACTGAAGGCGGGGACATACTAAGCCTATTGGATCCCAAACTTGGGGGGAATGCTGATTTGGATGAGCTAACAAGAGTATGCAAAGTCGCTTGCTGGTGCATCCAAGATGATGAAAGCCAAAGGCCAACAATGGGACAAGTAGTTCAGATACTTGAGGGAGTCTTGAATGTGAACTTGCCTCCGATTCCAAGATCTCTCCAAGTATTTGTTGACAATCAGGAGCACATAATTTTCTTCACAGAATCATCTTCTAGCCAGAGTTCACAGTCACATACACAAAGCAACACCTCAGCTGCTACCTCACAAGCCAAGAGCAACACGTCATCTACCAGTTCCAAGTCTTAAGAGGAGCAAAGAAATTATGAAATTTTCAAGAACTTAGATTGTGTGATTGTGCTTTTGTATATGAACTAGAGCCTAAATAAATTGTAATAGGCGAGTTATTTTCTCTTTTTGTCAATTTGCGTGGTTATATATTCTGATATTCAATGAAAGGCCAGTTTATTCTCTCAGATAATGTAACTGGCTGGATATATATATTATATGTAATTATAACAGTTGGAAGTCTTGACTTATTCTGTAATTTATATAGCTTGCATTTGATTTAGAGGAAATTTTGGAATTTTACGCAGTGAAATATTAATGAAAAAATGAAATTCTATTATAATTCGTTGATTTCCGCATAAATACTAGAAATAATCTTCAATAACCTGTTGATTTTAGAAATACTAAGAAATAGATATTAATTTCGTTGATTTCTAAGAAATACTGAAACTGGAAGAAAAAGATTTTTATTCAACTATTTATCAACTTTCCTTTTATAAGGCAAAATACAAATAATTATATGCTAAAAAGAAACATAAAACTCTAATGGGCTAAAAGGCTACGATCCAAAGAAAACAAAATAAAACAGTTCACAAAATAAGAAAAAATGCTCACAAAATTTCAGAGGCTCCGTTCGTGCGTTAAACAGATGAATTTAGGGTTAAAATTGGGTTGTGTCAATTTTTTTGGGCATTATTCTAGATCTCTGAACGAGCTTCGAAACGAGTACTCATGGGCCTTGTGGTTCATTCTGTACTGAAAATTATAGCCTTTCAAAGGTAACCTGCGCGAAAGGCCCTATCTCACTTATTCAAAAACTGTAAAGCCCGCTCTTCTATCTGTTGGCCCGCATCATTCCCCCCTGGGTAGAGAAAATTTGCCCTCAAATTGGCAACTACTTCATCGTCAGATGAATTACCATGAAAAGAAATCAAATGTTTGACGTTAAACACATCTGTTGTGCGAATGTGACTAGGCAGCTTGAGTCGATATGCATTAGGATTAATCTTTTCAATAATTTCCATAGGACCAATTTTCTTAGCAAATAACTTATTGTAGTCCCCAACTGAAAATCGCTTTGTGGTTAGAACGATCCAGACAAAATCTCCCACCTCAAACTTTGTATGTCTGCTTTTCTTATCTGCATGTTGCTTGTACTTAGAATTTGCTGCATTAAGGTTGTTATAAACTGTCTTGTAAGCCTCCTGTAACTCATGTACAAAATCTGCAGCTTTCCTATGGAGCTTGGTGTACTTGGCAAGAGCATCAAATCTAGTGGTCCGTGGGGCTGGGCAAAATAAATCACTTGAAATGGACTTAACCCAGTACTTCGATTGACAGCATGGTTGTGAGCAAATTCTGCCTGACATAGCTTTTGATCCCACCCTTTAACATGTTCTCCAACCAAACACCGCAATAAATTTCCAAGGGATCTTGTAATACCCTAGAAAGTTATAACTTATGCGTATGATTTAATTCTCAGTATGTGGTTCAAAAGTCTTGAAATGATGGAAAATAATTTTAGAGACACAGTTAGAAATCGAACTAATTACTTTTCCGGAAAGCAGCAGTATCGGGAATACTGCTGAGAAATTAGCAGTCTGGTCAACAGTATAATTTTTTGAATATGACTAGGAGGTAAAAGATCACCATAATGCATATGTAATTTTGGTAAAAAGAAAGAAGTGAAAAACATTTAGGAACACTGAAAAAGTAACCAATGGCAAAATCGTAAATAAAAGGAACTTTAAGGTAAATAGTGAAAATTGGTCTGTCGGAGTTACAAAATGACTTTGAAACTATTTTTATAAATAAGTATAAATTAAAATAAGTTTATTGACTCTCCACATTGGAATTCAAATCCTGACAAAATTATCATAATAAATTACAGAAGAATTGGGGGTCAAAGTGTAACCTATAGAAGTTTGGGGATCAAGTTGTAATTTTTTAATTGATTTTTGTATTTAAACAACACTTAGAATCATTTGGCCATCTTCTTCTTCTTCCTTCTCAATAGGCCGAACCACTCTTCTTTCCATTCCACCATTTCTTCTTCAATTTTCATCAAATTTTCTTAAGGAAATTCAAAGAAAACTTGAGTTTAAGGCTTATTCTTCCATCCTCCACCATTAACTAGCTTGAAAAGCCAAATGAAACCAAGAAGGAATTGATTGAAGAGTTCGGTCACTTCATCACCAGAGAGGTAAGGGATTTGTTTGTTCAATTTAATAGTTTAATTAGATGATTTTAAGCTTGAATTTCATGGGTTTTAGGTTAGATTGCATCAATTGATATTGAGAAACTCAGACAGGATAACATGTCAGTGTTGGATTATGCTAGAGAGTTCCGCCGGTTGAGCAAGTATGCCAGGGGAATTGCACCTACAGAGGATGATCTTATTAGGCGATTTAGGAGAGGCCTACATGCTACTTTGCACAACATCCTGTTGGCTATGGAGTTCACCTCTTTAAGTAAAGCCATTGACAAAGCTGCTCAGATGGAAGCCAAATACAAGGAAGATAGAACTGGCAGAGAGCTAAGGAAGAGGGGTAGAGAGTACCGGAGGCTAGGGGAGGGGACATCTCAGTCTTTTTCATTCAGACCATCTCCCAGGCCAATACAGACATTGCCACCTCCCAGTTAGAGGCAGGATTACAGTAGGGGTATGAGTATGAGACCTCCCATTTCTGGTTACTCCAGAGGTCCAGTTAGACCTGTTCAGACATAATCCTCAACAGTACCTATATGTGCTCAGTGTCGAAGGAGACATTTTGGGGTATGCCATTTCAGAGCAGGAACATGCCTTAGATGTGAAGAGTATGGGCATTACTACAGGGAGTGCCCTATGCCTAAACATACTCAGGCTTCAAAGGCAGGATCTTCCCAGCCATCAGTGCAGATGGGCAGAGGGAACATTGGTAGGGGTAGACCAGCGGGAAAGAGTCCTACTGTGGATCAGGCACCAGCTGGTAGAGGACAGGGTCAAGTCTATGCAGTGACCCAGCAGCAGGCTCAGGGATCTCATGAGACGATTGTAGGAATGATTTCTGTCCATAGCATAGTGGCTTATGTATTATTTGATTTGGGTGCAACCCATTCTTTTATATCCCCTGTTTTTGCTTTGAAATTGGGGTTGGGTAGAAAGTCTTTATGTGTACCTTTAGAAATAGCCACACCTATGGGAGATAAAATCATAGTAGAACATAAGTATGATATTAGGGATATGAAAATCTGTGATAGATCCTTATCTGCTGAGTTGATTGAGTTACCTGTGTTAGAGTTTGATATTATCCTGGGTATGGATTGGTTGATGGATCATAGAGCTACTATTGATTGTGCCATAAAGAGGATAAAGTTTAGACTCGATGGGCAGGAAAAGTTCATCTTTCAGGGGGAAACAAACAGACATGTATCTAGGTTGATATCTACACTACGGGTTAAGAGATTGTTGAGAAAGGGGTGTATTGCATATCTGGCTACAGTAGTTGATACAGCAGGGGTATCCAGAGAGTTACAGCAGATACCAGTGGTAAAAGAGTATACGGATGTGTTTCCAGATGATCTTCCTGGACTGCCACCAGAGAGGGAGATTGAGTTTGAAATTAAGGTCTATCCTGGCACAGATCCCATATCCATCCCACCTTATAGGATGGCACCACAAGAGCTGAAAGAGTTGAAGAAGCAGTTATAGGAACTGTGTGACAAGAGATTCATCCGACCCAGTAGTTTGCCCTGGGGAGCACCTGTGCTGTTTGTGAAGAAAAAGGATGGAACACTCAGAATGTGCATCGATTATAGACA
>CANXYC010839757.1:0-14430 GCA_948193065.1 Aleurites moluccanus
AAGCAAATTATAGAAAACTTGATTCTTAACTTAGTTCTTTCCATTTCCATCATCAAATTTCAAGGAAGAGAAAAGGAAATTAAGGATTGGAAGCTTCATCAATTTGGCAAGAACATCACATTAAGGTAAGAAGTTAATTTGTTTGTTTTAATGGTTTATTTAGATGATTTAGGAGTTAAATTTGATGGGTTTTAAGGTTAATTGCATCAATTGATGCAAATTGATAGGAATTCCTAAATTTTCCTAACCTAATGGAAGTTGTAAGTCTTAGCTATTTGAATTAGTGTTAGTTAGTGTTAATTGATGTTAGAATATGTCAATTGGAAGTTAATAGGTAATTAATTGATGAATGGTTTGATATATAATTCAAGAATTGGCAAGGTTGCCTTATTTGGCTCCATTGGTGGTTTGTGAGGAAATTCAATTTTCCAAAGCTATTTGGAAGTTTAGGTGAGCCTTATATACATCCTTTAACATGCCTATATCATTGAAATTGAGATTGGAATTCATTTGTCAAAATGGAATGTTGGCCGAAACCATGATCACTATTCATACCCTAGTATTTTGCTTGATTTTGGCCTTGTTTTCCATAGCCAATTTGATCCCATTTGATGTTGTTTAATCTTAGTTCTTTGATACCTATTGTATTGTTGCAATGTGATTTGTTGTTGATTCAATTGGACAAGTCAAATTTGCACCCTAACCTAACCAATTGGCTTGCCATTGTATGCCCACCATGTGTTTATTTAAATGCCTAGTTCATTTGGTCTTTAGCCTATTGTTTGCATTCCATAGGCCTACCATTTGAATGCCATTGTCACCAGCGACGTTGGTATGCCAATTGGCCTACCTTTTCCTTTGTCGAGCCAACTTTTGTTCCATGTCTTTATTGATTACCAAATCACTTACCATTGTTTGTATGTCACCTATTACAATGCCATAGATCATATTAATAATTGATTGATTGATATTTAGCTTATTGATATGGAGGATGCCATTGTTGCATAATGATATCCATTGACATGTTGTTTCTTTATATTGATCCTAATGTGGCTTGACAAAGCTATCGATCCGACAAGGTAGTGGGAAAATACTGTCGGCGATGTGCACATTGTATTATTGGTACCCTAGTTAGGAGGGGTTATGGTCCTGGCCATAAGACCTGATCAGTCTTATGCTCATTGATATTGATATGTTACTGGAGAATATATGTTCACATATGGTCCATACTGATTCTACTGGTGATTGTATGATTTAATACAGTCCATCCCTTTATCTATCTTTCCATATGATACCGAGCCTATACTTTGTTCCTTGTCTATACTATAACCTATAACCGATTTTGTATACTATTATCTGATCTATTGGTACCATTGATCCATTATTACCTATTGTTTATTTGATGATGCATATAGATTCACTAAGTATCTTATATACTCACCTTTTCTTTGTTTACTCATTTCAGGAGAGGAGTAGATTGCAAAATCCTGTCGTCTGTCATCCGAGGATTTCTGCTAGCAGTTTTGATGTATATATTCTAAATTCTGTATTATTTTTTGATGTTCATAATCTAGCTGCTCCATGGGGTATGTATGGGTCAGCTAGGAAATGAACATATATACATGTATATGATGATATTATGAGTTATATGATGATTATATAATATGATATAATAACTGTTACAGCTCATTTGCAGTAAATTACAGAATGAATTACAAAATAATAGAATGGATGGTAACTAAGTAAAATAGATAATATATTGTGGTTTATAGATTATGCATGTGATACTTGGTTCTACGGGTACCGGTCGCCATTGGCATCTCCCGTGCCCTAGGACCGTCAAGATCCGAAAATAGGTGGTGACAGTGGTGGTATCAGAGCTCTAGGTTACAAACAGTGAAATATAGGTTACATATGAATAGTACCCAAATTACAGAGGAATAGTGACTAAGTACAGAATGGGGTAGAACTAAGTATACCATGGAGTATAGGATTTCCTTTGACGTCTTTTGCTGTTATCGTCTGTTATATGTTATTATTCTGCGTTTTTGTCATATTCTGAGCCTATTTTCATTTTTCCTGACAGATTACAGAGATATCTAACGATAAGGACAGAGATACTAGGAAGCAGAGGTAGCCTCCAATGAGTCATTGGTGAGGGAGATTGCAGTTTCAGAGAGTCCGTCTAGATCTCGACAGACTTCAGAGGATACAGAGAGGGGCGATGACCCCCTGGAGAGTGGAGATGATGAGAGGATTGATGGAGTTACGGAGAGAGATGGTTGATTTGAGACGGAAGCATCAGCATGTACCTCCACCACCAGCTCCAGCAATAGTGCCTCCACTTGTAGTACCAGAGGTTGTGCCAGTGATACAGGCTCCTGTGCAGCTAGTAGGGGTTTAGAGGGAGCCTGCTGTACAGGGAGGCCGTAGAGTGATAGAGGAGGGTGGAGTATCGATGTTTAGTTTTCTGAAGCTAAACTTGCCTGAGTTCAGGGGAGACAGAGGTAGTGACCCTGTGGATTTCTTGAAGGAGTTAGAGAAGGTAGTGAGGAGACTACCATGTTCAGAGTTGAGAGCTATTGAGTTGGTTGGTCTATTGCTGAAGGGTAAGGCATGGACCTAGTTTTCTAGAAGGATAGAGCTCAGGATTTATGGTGAGCACCCACCCACCTGGATTGAGTTTCGATAGTGTCACGATCGGTTTCCAGATCGTGACGGTCCTAGGACGCGGGAGATGCCGAGGCGACCGACACCCGTAGAACCCATCAATCATATCAATCCTATAACAATATTGCAAGGAAATATATCTTACTCATCAACAATCACATAACAATAGAAATAACCAATCACTCACATAACACTTATCATTCTGTCACTTTCTGCCATTCATTCTATAAATACTATAATCATATCATTAATATTCTCCAATATTCCCATACATACATGTTCATACTCTAGCTATATCATACAAAATCCATGGAGCAACTAGGATATGAACATTAAAAAATAATATAGTGTTCATAATATTACACTGACACAATATCTGCAGAATCCACAGAGAGCCAAAAGAGCTGGGATATCTGCCTCCTACTCTGCACCTGAGAGGGCAAATAGTGAGAGGGTGAGTATATATGAAACTCAGTGAATCTAATATGCATCGACCAATAAAATAGATAATGGAACATCAATAAACAATAGGCAGATGACGCAATAATATCAGTTTGCTCATAATCTCTATAATACAGAAGCAAGTACAGAATATGACAGTAAGTAAACAATCACATCAATAGAATCAACATCACATGGAAGAGATAGAAATGACAGATATAGAATCATTAAATGCATAGACATGTGTCAAGCACAAATCAATCATTGAAATGTGACAAGCAAAAATATGTGTCAAGCACAAATCAATCATTGAAATGTGACAAGCAAAAATCAATCTCATATCAATAACATAAGACGGATCAGGTCTTATGACTAGGACATCCCATCCTAGTACAGGGTATCAATCAATAGAATGTGCATAAGGCCAATAGTATGAACTCACTACTCTATCGGAATGACAGCTCTATCAAATCACCTCGGAGTCAATAGAAGCAATAAACACATCAATAGATACCATTTCAAAACAATGACATCAACAATATCAATAACTCATCAGAAATCAATTGGATGAGCATAAAAGTCAATAAGACATCAATAATTATCGATTAAATGATGACCAAAGGTCTAATGACCAAAAATAGAAACAAACATAATTTGGTCATTTGCGGCAAAAAAGTTGACACAATTGGCATGCCATTGTCGCTGGCGACGGTGGCGTTCAAATGGTTGGCCTACGGATTTTTCGGTATGATTTTGGTGCAATATTGACATTGCCCCAATTATCAATAAATATCCACATGAAAGCACTTCCATAGGCAACAAAAATAACTCAATAAGCTTCATCAAAGGCATCAAATAGGCATGGAAAACAAATCCAATAGCCAAGCACAAAATCAAGCAAATCATGCCTATTAGGGTTCGGCCAAAATGGCCTTTTCACATATGGATTCCAATTAATGTTTTAACAATTTAGGCAAGTAATTTGATGCATAGAAGACTCACTTAGCACTCCAAATCATCAAGCAAAATAGATTTACTACCCAATTCCTCAAATTCTCGATTTAGGCCAAAATCGACGATTTTCTCCAATCGAATTTTCTACAACAATACGAACATCAATTAAACACCAATTAATACCCAATTAACTTATTCTATAGCCAATTTACACATCCTAATTCATATGCTCAAATTCCAATCTTACATCTTCACTTTAGGATTTGAAAATTGGGAAAAATTATTTAACGCATCAATTGATGCAATTAAACCATTTACCCAATCCTACCAATACCTAAACAACCTAATTAAACCAT
Organism: Aleurites moluccanus; assembly: GCA_948193065.1. Classification (NCBI taxonomy): domain Eukaryota; kingdom Viridiplantae; phylum Streptophyta; class Magnoliopsida; order Malpighiales; family Euphorbiaceae; genus Aleurites; species Aleurites moluccanus. The sequence goes on from CANXYC010839757.1 coordinate 4,422, forward strand.
AAAAATAAACAAATAAACAAATTACCTCAAAAACACAAAATGGCCGAAAATCCCTCCTTGGTGTTCTTAAATTTTTCTTGATTTTCTATGGTTAATTTTGATAAATTTAAGTTTGTATGGTTTTAGTTTTAGGTTTTCAACAACTTCTCTTTACAAAATCAAAACAAAATTGAATTGGAAAAGATGAATGGAAGCTACGGCCAAAGGAGAAGAAAATGAATAAAAAAATTTCTAAGGCACCTTTATATAGTAAGACAAAAATGGCAAATTACCCTTTTAGTCCTCCAACTTTTCAAAATTTGCTTTTGGCCCTTTTTCGCTCGGTAATTCATTCCGACAATTTCGTCGAGAATTGAAATTCAAAGTGAATGTTCAAACATCTTATTTTTATTAATACTATTTAATAAAAATGGTTTCAAAGCCGTTCTGAAACTCAGACTGTCGAATTTTCACTATTCACCGAAAGTTTTCTTTATTTACAGTTTTGCCATCGCTTAATTTATCAGTGTTCTTAAACATTTTTCTCATCTTTCTTTTTACTGTATTTACACATGAATATATATAATCATATACCCTCAATCCAAATTCAAAAATTCATCCGTCGACCGTACTGCTATTTTTATGGCAGCGATATCGGTACCGACGATTTTCAAAAAATTTAATCATTTTCGCTATAACTGAGTTTTCAAAATTATCCTTAGCTATTTCGATAATTTTAATCCACATACTAAGAACTTATTTCACAAAAACTTGTTATGCATTTATAGGGTATTACATTCTACCCTCCTTCAAAAAAAATTCATCATCGAATTTCAAATAAACTTATATCTCTATATTGGGACAATAATAGATACTTGATTTTCATGTTTCACTCATTTTCCATGTACACTTTTCCATATATTGATTCCTTCATAACACTTTTGCCATTGAAATCTCTTTATTCCGAAATTATCGGACTTGACAATTTACACTTTCTATTGGCTCTACTCTTATGATATTTCTTCATTAACATCTATAGCATGCACTTCCAATACTTGTAACAGTTCTGATATATAATTTCATAGCATCCAGATACATAATACTAGATAAACATAGAATCTTTATCTTTTGAACATCTTTTCTTAACTTCTTAAGACATGGATCCTAAATTTCGTGTTACTTAAATATCATTAATTAACAATAGCTTAACCCATAATTGGGCTATCAGAGTCTGGTTTCGATCCTGGGATCCAAAACCAACTCCATATCCATATCAATTAGCTAAATTGGCATATTCAATAGGTGCCTAGATACACCTCAGTTCAAACTCTATATCTCTATTAGGATAACCCTGACAACTCCTCAAGAAAAGACATCATAGAACTCTCGGACCACAAGTATCCAATTAAATCCAAATTAAAGTCTTTTACACATTCATTATATATACTAGATATGTTATACCATCTTACTTTATCATCTTTCTAGCCTGAATAACAGAAATGAAACAAATTCTAGATTTATACTTATCACTCTGGAACTCAAATTCTGGCAACTAAGAATTTGACTTTCTTCTCACAACAATCAATAACTACTCAATATACAGTTAACCAATTCATACCAAGTATTACATCAAGTTGTACACAGGCAACTCTATCAAATTAACACATAAAAATATCATCATCATTTCACTAATACCTCTCGGATAACAATAATTCACTTTTATACTTTCCCTCATAGGCATAGTTATCTCTAAGGGCATATTCAAATACTATCTCTCTCTATTAACTGTGATGCAAACAAAAGAATGTATGACACTAGAGTTAAATAATGCATTTGTTATATCATTCTGTATTAAAATCATACTTGTATCTGCATTATCAGATTTCTATGTCTCTTGTGTGTTAACAACAAAAACTCTTCCTTGGTCTCTACCTGCTGGGGGCCTGACTACCGTTAAAACCTTGTCCTTTACCTCTGCCCCTACTAGAAGCCTCTCTAGTCACATTCTGATTCATTTGAAACTTGTAGCAAATGGCTACTGATAGCCCCATAAAGGACATCTGCTAATATAATGACCATGTTGCCCACACTTCGGGCAAGCACCTGACTGTCTACGGCTCTTCCCTTCGTGCCTTCTGCCACAAAAACCACAAGTAGGCATAGTGGGCAGCGGTGTAACAAGTCTAGAAGATCCTTGTGAATAAGCAGGTGCTGACTGCATTGGAGGTCCTTTACTTTAAGTCCTCCTCCTCTGACTACCTAATGGAGGTCTCTGATCAAATCTAGGCACAGACTCAATCTGTATAGGATAAGAGCTGCTCTCTCCCCGGCTACTCTAGGATCCTAGTCCCTTCTTTCTCTTCCAATCCTTCTTCTCTCTCTCTGACCTGTACTTCTCTTCCATCTGATTAGCTTTATCAATAATGGTAGTCAGAGATGTAAACTCTAAAGCCAGAAAGGCATCATGCAGTGAAGCATGCAAACCCCTCCTGAATCGGGCAATCAAATCTGCCTCTGTAGGAGCAATCTGTGTAGCATACCTACTCAGTCCGATAAACTCCTCAGCCTACTCCTCAACCGACCTACTGCCCTACTCGAGCTGCTCAAACTGTACCAAATTCTTGATCTTAACCCCTTATGTCAGGAACTCATCAATCAGTCCCTGTTTGAACTCTATCCAAGAAAAAGGATGCTCCCCATACAATCTGGGATCTATCCAACGAGAAAACCATGTCCAGGCTTCCCCCCTTCAGCAATAAGCTCACAAGCTCAACTGCTCAGGCATCAATACAAGGTAGTCTCATAACTACCTTCTCAACCTGCTCAAGGAAATCATTCAGCTCATCACCTCTATCTCCTCTAAACTTTGGTAGATTTAGCTTCAGAAAGCTAAACATAGAAACTCTGCCCTTATCAATAACTCGATGGACTTCCTGTACAATAGGCTCTCTAAGAACCACAACTAACTGTACAGGAGCTAGAGCAACTGGTACTGCAGCAGGTGCAACATGGGGTGGCACTGCTACTGGTATTGGAGGTGGCGGTACATTCTGTTGTTCCCGCCTCAACTCTGCTAGCTCTCTATGAAGATCCACCATCCCCCTCATCATCTCATATCTCCAAGGGTCATCAGTCCTCTCTGTATCCCCTGTAGTCTGACGGGATCTAGACGGTCCCTAAAAAATGAAAATCTCCCCAACTAGGGACTCATTAGAGGCTACCTCTGCCTCTCTGGTACCTCTGTCTTTGTCGTCAGACATCTCTGTAAATTGTCAAAAAAATAGAACACATACTCAGTATATTACAGAAATGCAGCATACTTATACATATTTGACAAATATAACAAATGACGATATAGGAATTCCTATGCTCCATGATTCCCTTAACTCTACCCATTCTATACTTATTTACTATTCCTCCATAACCTAGGCTCTGTAAACACTGATCTCTGATATCGGCAACCTAATGCTCTGATACCACCTCTGTCATGACCAATTTTTGGATCGCGACGGTCCTGAGGTGCGAGAGATGCTGAGGTGACCGACAACCGTAGAACCCATCAATCACATCAATCCTATAACAATATTGCAATGGAAATATATCTTACTCATCAACAATCACATAACAATAGAAATAACCAATCACTCATATAACACTTATCATTCTGTCACTTTCTGCCACTCATTCTGTAAATACTATAATCATATCATTAATATTCTCTAATATTCCCATACATACATGTTCATACTCTAACTATACCATACAAGACCCATGGAGCAGCTAGGATATGAACATTCAAAAATAATACAGTGTTCATAATATTACACTGACACAAGATCTGCAGAATCCACAGAGAGCCAAAAGAGCTGGGATATCTGCCTCCTACTCTGCACCTGAGAGGGCAAACAGTGAGAGGGTGAGTATATATGATACTCAGTGAATCTAATATGGATCGACTAATAAAATGGATAATGGAACATCAATAAACAATAGGCAAATGAAGCAATAATATTAGTCTGCTCAGAATCTCTGTAATACAGAAGTAAGTATAAAATATGACTGTAAGTAAACAATCACATCAATAGAATCAACATCACATGGAAGAGATGGAAATGACAGATATAGAATCATGAAACGCATAGAGATGTGTCAAGCACAAATCAATCATTGAAATGTGACAAGCACAAATCATTCTCATATCAATAACATAAGACGGATCAAGTCTTATGACTAGGACATTCCTTCCTAGTACAGGTATCAATAAATACAATGTGCACAAGGCCGACAGTATGAACTCACTACCCTATCAGAACGCCAGCTCTGTCAAATCACCTTAGAGTCAATAAAAGCAATAAACACATCAATAGATATCATTTCAAAACAATGGCATCGACAATATCAATAACTCATCAGAAATCAATTGGATGAGCATAAAGTCAATAAGACATCAATAATTATCAATTAAATGATGACCAAAGGTCTAACGACCAAAAATGAGAACAAACATAATTTGGTGATTTGCGGCCAAAAAGTTGATGCAATTAGCATGCTATTGTCGTTGGCGACGGTGGCATTCAAATGGTTGGCCTATAGATTTTTCACCATGGTTTTGGTGCAATATTGATATTGCCCCAATTATCAATAAATATAAACATGGAAGCAATTCCATAGGCAACAAAAACAACTCAATAAGCTTCATCAAAGGCATCAAATAGGCATGGAAAACAAATCCAATAACCAAGCACAAAATCAAGCAAATCATGTTTATTAGGGTTCGGCCAAAATGGCCTTTTCACATATGGATTCCAATTTACATTTTAACAATTTAGGCAAGTAATTTGATGCATAGAAGACTCACCTAACACTCCAAATCACCAAGTAAAATAGATTTGATACTCAATTCCTCAAATTCTCGGTTTAGGCCAAAATCGGCGATTTTCTCCAATCGAATTTTCTACAACAATTCGAACATCAATTAAACACCAATTAATACCCAATTAACTTATTCTATAGCCAATTTACACATCCTAATTTATATACTCAAATTCCAATCTTACAACTTCACTTTAGGATTTGAAAATTGGGAAAAATTATTTAATGCATTAATTGATGCAATTAAACCAGTTACCCAATCCTATCAACGCCTAAACAACCTAATTAAACCATAAAAATAAACAAATTACCTCAAAAACACAAAATGGATGAAAATCGCTCCTTGGTGTTCTTGAATTTTTCTTGATTTTCTATGGTTAATTTTGATAGATTTAGGTTTGTATAGTTTTAGTTTTAGGTTTTCAACAACTTCTCTTCACAAAATCAAAACAAAATTGAATTGGAAAAGATGAATGGAAGCTACGGCCAAAGGAGAATAAAATAAACAAAAAAATTTCTAAGGCACCTTTATATAATAAGACAAAAATGGTAAATTACCCTTTTAGTCCTCCAATTTTCTAAAATTTATTTTTGATCCTTTTTCGCTCGGTAATTCATTCCGACAATTTCGTCGGGAATTGAATTTCAATGTGAATGTTCAAACATCTTATTTTTATTAATACTATTTAATAAAAATAGTTTCAAAGCCGTTCTGAAACTCAGACTGTCGAATTTTCACTATTCACCGAAAGTTCCCTTTATTTACGGTTTTGCCATCGCTTACTTTATCAGTATTCTTAAACATTTTTCTTATCTTTCTTTTTATTGTATTCACACATGAATATACATAATCATATACTCTCAATCCAAATTCAGAAATTCATCCGTCGACCATACTACTATTTTTATGGCAGCGATATCGGTACCGACGATTTCCGAAAAATTTTCTCGTTTTTGCTCTAACTAAGTTTTCAAAATTATCCTTAGCCATTTTGATGATTTTAATCCACATACTGAGAACTTATTTCATAAAAACTTTTTATGCATTTATAGGGTATTACAAACAAGGGCTTATTGATGAGTTCATCACTGAGGGGGTGAAGACTCGTAACCTGATTAGATTTGAGCAGTTAGAGTAGGGAGACAGATCTATTGAGGAGTACGTAGAGGAGTTTATCAGGTTGAGTAGATATGCTACTCATATTGTACCTACAGAGGCTGATTTGATCAGTAGGTTTCAGAGGAGTCTTCATGTTACACTACATAATGCATTGTTGGCTACTGAGTTTACTTCTCTCACGACAGTGATTGACAAGGCTATATAGATGGAGGAAAAGTATAAGATAGAGAGGTCTAAGAGGGACCAGAAGAGGAAATGAGGTCCAGGATCTTAGATTATGAGGGGGGAGAGCAGCTCCCATCCTAGGCAGGCAGGGCCAGTGCCTTAGTTTGATCAGAGGTCTACAGCTAGTAGTCAGAGGAGGAGGATTCAGACTAAGGGACAGCCAGTGGTTCAATCAGTACCTGTGTATTCTCAGGGTTCTTTAAGACTAGCTGCATAGACACTCAACATTCCTAGTTATGGGTTTTGTGGTCGGAGACATAGAGGGGAGTGTTAGAGACAAACTAGTGCTTGTTTGAGGTATGGGTAGCAGGGCCATTATGCTAACAGATGTACATTGAGGAATGATCAGTAGCCATCTGTTACAGTCTCTTAGCCGATAGCACGGACGAGTCAGAATATGGATAGAGAGGCTTCAGGCAGAGGCAGAGACAGGGGAGGACAGACTCCCAGTGGTAGTCAGGCTCCAGCTGGTAGGGGTCAAGGCAGAGTGTTTGCAATCAACACCCAAGAGGCCTAGAGATCATACAATGTGATCACATGTACTATTCTGATTCAGAATGAGATTACAAATGCTTTTATTGATTCGGGTGCTACTCACTCCTTTGTGTCACCACATTTTGCACCTAAATTGAATAAGGAAAGGAAATTGTTAGATGTGCCTTTGATGATTGCTACTCCTATGGGTGATAGTATTGATGTGGATTATTATTATCCTAACTGTGTGATTGAGATTGATGATAGCATCTTGCGTGCTGATTTGATTGAATTACCTGTATTAGAGCTAGATGTTATTTTGGGTATGGATTGGTTTACGAGGCACCGAGTAGTTATAGATTGTTATCGGAAGAGGGTTAGGTTTTAGCCTGAGGGGTAGCCAGAGTTTGAGTTTCAGGGTGATATTCGGGAGTTTCGGGTTAATCTGGTTTCTGCTATCTAGGCTATGAGGATGATTGGGAAAGGCTGTTCAACTTATTTGGCTTACATGATAGATGTGCAAAAGTCTTCTGTACAGCTTGATCAGATACCGGAAGTCAGGGAGTTCTTGATGTGTTTCCTGAGGAGTTGCCAGGATTACCCCCTGATAGGGAGATTGAGGTGCATGCAGACACTTCGAGAGCATCGGTTGTATGCCAAGTTATCTAAATGCCAGTTCTAGCTAACCGAAGTGTGTTTCCTTAGGCATGTGATATGCAAGGATGGTATCAAGGTGGATCCTCAGAAGATTGAAGCAGTTGCTAATTGGCCTCAGCCAACCAGTGTTTCAGAGGTTCACAGTTTTCTGGGTATGGTTGGATATTACAGGAGGTTTGTGAAAGATTTCTCCAAGATTGCAACTCTATTGACTAGGCTAATGTGGAAATAGGAGCATTATGTATGGATTGATGAATGTGATCGCAGCTTCCGGACTTTAAAGTATTGCCTCACCAGTGCTCCAATGTTGGCAATACCAGTAGATGGGGAGAAATTTATTATGTATTGTGATGCTTCTCGGATTGGATTGGGGTGTGTGCTGATGCAGATTGGTAGAGTAATTGCTTATGCTTCTTGTCAGTTAAAGAAGCATGAAGCAAACTATCCAACTCATGATTTGGAGATGGCAGCTGTTGTATTTGCATTGAAGATTTGGAGACACTATTTGTATGGATCGAAATGTGAGATATACCGATTATAAGAGTTTACAGTATATATTTCAGCAGAAGGATCTGAATCTTCGACAGTGCAGATGAGTGGAGCTACTTAAGGATTATGACTATGAGATCCTTTATCACCCGGGTAAAGCCAATGTAGTGGCTGATGCACTGAGCAGGAAATCCATAGGCAATTTAGCTAATATTGTGATTAGCAGGAGACCTTTGATCCAAGAGATGAGGGAGTCGACATATTTGGGAGTGGAGTTAGATTTGGGATCCTAAGATCATAACCAAGCTCTGACAGCCCAATTTCGGGTGAAGTCACTGTCACTTGATGATATTAAAGTGGCTCAGAATAGGGATCCTTATCTATTGAAACTTAAGGGAGAGGTACAAAATGGGAAGATGACAGAGTTTATAGTAGAAGATGGAGTACTGAAGTGTGGGAAGCGTATATGTGTACCTGATTTTGATGGGCTACGGGATCGGATTATGAAAAAGGCTCACTATTCAGCATACAATGTACATCCAGGGATTACCAAGATGTACCATGATATGAGAGATGTATATTGGTGGTCTGGTATGAAGAGAGATGTGGCTCAGTTTGTGTCTAAATGCTTAGCCTGTCAGCAGGTTAAGTTTGAGCATCATAAGCCATCAGGGTTGCTTCAGAAGATAGAGTTGCCAGAGTGGAAATGGGAGCAGGTTACTGTGGATTTTGTAGTGGGTCTATCGAGGACTCCCAGGGGTTATGATTCTATATGGGTGATTGTAGACCATTTGACGAAGTCTGCTCATTTTCTAGAAGTTAAAACCAGCTACACGACAGCTCAATATGCACAGTTGTATATGGATAAGATTGTGCAACTTCATGGAGTTCCTTTGATGATTATCTCAGACAGAGGTAAACATTTCACTTTTTGATTTTGGCAGAAGTTTCAGGAGGCTATGGGTACCCAGTTACGGTTCAGTACTGCTTTCCATCCGCAGACTGATGGGCAGTCGGAGAAGACAATCCAGACTTTGGAGGATATGCTTAGATTATGTGTTCTGGATTTCAAAGTTAACTGGGATTATTATCTACCATTGATTGAGTTCTCCTATAACAACAGCTACCACTCTTCTATTGGTATGGCTCCATTTGAAGCATTATATGGTAAAAAATATAAATCTCTAGTGTGTTGGGTGGAGCTAGGGGAGAAGCAGCTTGAGGGGCCAAAATTTATCAGGGAGACTATGGAAAAGGTGCCTATGATCAGAGATCGGATGAGGACTGCCTTCAGTAGGCAGAAAAGTTATGCTGATCCGAAGAGGAAGGATGTACATTTTGCAGTTGGTAATCATGTCTTCCTTAAGGTCTCACTGATGAGGGGTTTTATGAGATTTGGGAAGAGAGAAAAGTTATCACCAAGGTTTATAGGCCCATTTGAGATTCTTGAGAAGATTGGTAATGTGGCCTATAGATTGGCTCTTCCACCTAGTATGAGCCACGTACATCCAGTTTTCCATATCTCTATGCTGCAGAAGTATGTATCTGATCCATCTCACATATTGGAGGTTCAGGATGTGGATCTTAGTGAGGACTTGTCATATGAGGAGCTTCCAATGGAGATCATTGATCGACAGGTCAGATAGTTACGGAATAAGGAGATCCTGATGGTTAAAGTGATCTAGAGAAATCAATCCATGGAGTATTGTACTTGGGAGAGTGAGCAGGAGATGAGGAGCAGATATCCATTCCTGTTCCAGCAGTGAGGTATGTATCTATTTAAATTCAAGGATGAATTTATTTGTAGGGGGTAGAATGTAATACCCTAGAAAATTATAACATACATGCATGATTTAGTTCTTAGTATGTGGTTCATAAGTCTTAAAATAATGGGAAACAATTTTTGGGACACAGTTATAAAGCGAACTAGTTACTTTTCCAGAAAGCAGCGATGTCAGAAACACCGCCGAGAAATTAACAGACCGGTTAACAGAAGAATTTCTGAAATTGACCAGGGGTAAAAGATCATCATAAAGCATGTGTAATTTTGGTAAAAAGAAAGAAATGAAAATCATTTAGGAACACTGAAAAAGTAACCAATGGCAAAATTATAAATAAATAGAACTTTAAGGTGAATAGTAAAAATTGGTCTGTCAAAGTTACAGGATGACTCTGAAAACCATTTTTATAAAT
>CANXYC010840046.1:0-10984 GCA_948193065.1 Aleurites moluccanus
CAATGGTGGAGTTCTTGATTTTCCTTGAATTTCTATGGTTGATTTTGATGGATAATGGTTTGTATGGTTTTTAATTCAAGTTTCCAACAACTTTTCTTCACAAAATCATTGAAAATTTGAATTGGAATGGAAGGAAATTGCTCACGGCTGAAATGAAGAACAAATGGCCAAAATATTTTCTAAGCAAGCTTATATAGTAAGACAAAAATGGCAAATTTCACTTTTGGTCCTCCAATTTTCCATAATTTGCTTTTGGTCCTTTTTCGCTCGGTAATTCATTTTGATAATTCCATCGCGAATTGAAATTTAAAGTGAATGTTCAAACATCTTATTTTTATTAATACTAATTAATAAAAATATTTTCAGAGCCGTTCTGAAACTCAGACTATCGAATTTTCACTATTCCCCGAAAATTCACTTTATTTATGGTTTTGTCATTGCTTACTTTATCAGTGTTCTTAAACATTTTTCTCTTCTTTATTTTTACTGTATTCCCACATATATATACAATATCATTTACCCTCAATCCAAATTCATAAATTCATCCGTCGACCGTACTGCTATTTTTACAGCAGCGATATCGGTACCGATGATTTCCAAAAAAATTTCTCATTTTCGCTCTAATTGAGTTTTTAAAATTATCATTAGCCATTTCGATAATTTTAATCCACATACTGAGATCTTATTTCACAAAAACATATTATGCATATATATAGGGTATTACATTCTATCCTCCTTCAAAAAAATTCTTCCTCGAATTTAAAATAACATGAATCTCAAGATTGGAACAAGAACAAACACTTGACTTTCATGTTTTATTCATTCTCCCATGTACACTTTTTCCATACACTGATTTCCTTCATAATACTCTTGCCATTGAAATTTCTTTATTCCAAAATTATTAGACTTGACGATTTACACCTTCTATTGGCTCTACTCTTATGATATTTCTTCATTAACACCAATATTTTACACTTCAATACTTAGAACAATTCTGGCACATAATTTCCATAGCATTCAGATATGGAATACCAAATAACATGGCTCTTACCTAAAAGAACAGCCAAAATTTATGCTACACTGTCAATCCTTTCCAATACTTTATATGGTCTCACGTATCTTGGTGTCAACCTTCTTTTCTTGTCAAATCTCATAACACTTTTCATAGGTGATATTTAAAGAAAACATGATCACCAATATTAAATGTACATCATTTTCAGTTCTGTAATTCAATCAATGGTAAATATTGATCTCACTTACCTTTAAACTTTCATAATACATATTCTCATCTCTAAAATCTAATGCTTTATCATTTTTGAACAACTTTCTTTAACTTCATAAAATATGGATCTCGATCTTGGGTCACTTTAATATTATCAATTTACAATGGCTGAGCCCGACATTAGGCTATCAGAGCCTGGTTACGATCCTGTGATTTGAGGGTTGTGGAACCAGTGGGTTAGATTTGAGAACCCAAAGTTAACTCCATACCCATAACAATTAGCTCATTCATTTCACGAATCAAAACTGGCATTTAGACATTCTAGCAACCATTTGATGTTCTTATAGTGTCTGTGACATAGTTCTCCAGTACTCTATATGTTTCCCCGTCATTCTCAGAATATATAAGAATGTCATCTATAAATACTTATTCAATACATAACTTAAACACTCTATTCATTAAATCCATAAATGTAGCTAGAACATTAATTAGCCCGAATGACAATACCAGAAACTTTTAGTGTTCATGTCGGGTTCTAAAACAGTCTTGGGTACATTTTCTTTCTTAACTTTTAACTATCCAATCAATCTTTAAGAAGTGTCTTGCAACTGCTCAGAAAGATATCAAAGAACTCTTGGACCATAGGTGTCCGAACAATCCAAATTGAAATCTTTTACACATTCACTACATATACTAGATACACTGTGCAATTCCTTCTTTATTAACTTTCTAGCTTGAATAGCAAAATTGAAACTAATTCTAGATTCATACTTATCACTTTGGAACTCAAATTCTAGCAACCGGAATTTTACTTTCTTCTCATAACAATCAATAACTACTCAACATGTCGTTAACCAATTCATACCAAACATTACATTAAGTTGCAACCAGGAAACTCTATCACATTAACACATAAAAAGGTTTTTATCAATTTCAATAACACATCTCGGATGACAATAATAATTTATTCTTTTATACTTCCTCTCATAGGTATAATTATATCTAAGGACACATTCAATAGTTATCTTTCTCTATTTATGTCACGACCCAACCTAGGAGCCACGACCGTCCTAGGGTACGGGTGTTGCCTAAGCTACCAGTACCATAAAGAACCCAATTAACTATACTACATGGCAAGCAATTCATATAATCAAGTTAAATATAGCTTAACATTTCTTTTGAAATTTTGACAGCATCTCCTCTAAAATATGACTATACCTCGCTGTAGAAATAACAAATAACACTTCCAATATACTTTATCATCAATACTCATATCAACCTCTAATATCAACTTAACACATATCTATATATCTCAAGCTATATACATTCATAGCATAATTTATATGCAAAACCATAAGAAATACAATCACACACATATATGTCCCCATTTAAGTTACAGTACCATGGAATCTCTAATACTGTATAAACATTTACATATACTTTTAAGACTGGAATATTACATGTTACAAGTAGTACAATTCCAAGGCGAGGGTAGAAGGTACCAATGGAATTCGAGCCTCACTGTAGTCCTGAAAAACATAAACAACTATGGGGGTGAGTATAAAATACTCAGTGAATCTATATATAAATATAAATGCAGTAGATGCTCATAATACCATGATGGATTTCAAAAGACCTGTAGAATCAATATAAGATAACAAGTAAAGGGTGAAACAAGTATCCATATGAATATCTAGTGTACGAGTCAATGCAGATATGATATAACAGGATTGGATCCAGTGAAAAGTGCAATCGCACTATAATAGCACAATCGTGCATAATCCAGTAATCCAGTATACATAAGGGAGATCAATCCTTATGGCTAGAGAATATGACACCCCTCCTTATCAAGGGTCCAATGAATACCAGTGTGCACACGGTCAATGGAATTACCCGCTACACTATCGAGGTAGCCCTGTTATAATACCATATGAGTGTGTCTCCATATAACAATCAATATAACATAAATATAACTCATATAGCTGTGGAACAATCATATATATATCCATAATGAATAATAGAAAAAATTTGGGTCAAGTCAAAAATAGGGTCGGTGGGGCCTAATTGCGCTGCTGCAACTGACACTCGCCATTACAGGTCCGTTTTGAGATTTTTGAGTAATTTCTGGTTAAGTATGCTATCAATGGATTCAAGTGGACCATGAGGTACCATTTTAAATCTTAGGAAAACACTATAATATTGGGCCAAATGGTGGCTTAATTGGCTTTTTAGATTTCATTTTATAGACAGACAAAGTTTAGGTCAATTTAAGTCATTTCGGTGGGCTTATTTAAGGGTCAAAATGCACTGTTGATGTTTTTGGATATCAAGCTCTGGTTTATCAGTCCAAATGAAATTTCATAAAATATATGATGCAAATCATGCATGATTATACATATAGACTCACCTTAAATATAATCTGATCACTTTATCCCCCAACACTGCTCGTAAGCTCTAATCGGCCCGATGTTCGACACTTCCAGCTGGAGTACCCGACGGTTCACCTATTTTCAAATATAACACTCCGGCAAGATTTATAAACATCACAAAACACATTATTCATATTAAAATACATCAAGCATACTCAATATATACTATAGACCTCACTTTACACAATTTACCCTTTTTCCAATCCTTTATGCATTAAACACATGTCTATCACCACATTTGACTTACATTTCATATATTCATCATTATCAAGTCAAATTAAGAATTCATATACACTTGGTTCAACATTCCATATCAAACATACACCAAATTCCAAGTTTACCTTTCAAGTACTTATATCAAACACTATTTCCATATCTAAACTTGTACATTTGCATTACATACACCATTAATCCATATTCAAACCCTTCCTTCCTAATTACTTCAACCTAACACATTGAACCTATAAAAGTCCATATGGTTCGGCCTAAATCGAATTCACTCCATTCATTCATTTTTCAACACCAATCATTCAAATAACATACATATATATCAAATGCATAACATTCAATCATTTAAACCTGTTAAACACCAAAGCACAACTTCATTTCCTAAGCTCCTCACATTCGGCCAACCTAGTATTCCATTCAAATGAGTTTCTTTCCATCAAATAGCTACTAATTCATTACATATGCATCAAATACAACACATTTGACCAAAAATTTCATCAAAATAACACCTTTGAATCATACCTTTTCAAGTTAGGTTTTCCTTTCCAACTTTTTGATTTTCTTCCAGCCTAAATACATTTTTGATACTAATTAACATCAAATAACATCTTAAAAATATAATTAAACCAAAGAATGGTAAAATCACTTACTTTTCCAATAGTTCTTTGAAAAATTCATAGCTTTCGTTTATCAACTTTTCTTGGTTTTTCTTTGAATCTAAGGATAGATTTGTGTTTAAAATGATGGAATTAACAAGTTTGAATCAAAAAATGAAAGAAAACAACTTGGTTTTGGTGTTGATTCAAGGTGGACAAAACTTAACAATGGAGAAAAGAGAAAGTTTGAATGGAAAATTGGCTAAGGAAGATGAAGAGGTGTGAAATATCACCTTAAATATCGAATTGGTAATCCTATGCATTGATCTTATAGCAAAAATTGTGAAACCTAGCTTACTAACCATTAAATTCTTCATCTTTTCATCCAATGGTTTGATTTAGCTTAGCCTAAAATGATACCATAGTCTTGCATACACCATATAAGTCCATATTTCAAAGAAAAAGACTAAACTACCCCTAGTTCAAATTGGATCCCTATCTGAGCAACTTTTCCCATAATTATTTTCTACCGACTTTATTCTTCTAACAACAATTCATTTGATCATAATACCTCTATTTCCATGTCATAATATTCTCTTTTATCACCAAATATAATGTTAATTTCCATTAAAAGCTCAAGGGGTGTGAAATGACCATTTTGCCCCTAATTCACTAAAAACTCAATTTTACCCGATTGATTCCTAACAGCCTTTAAACCCCCTCTATTCATACAAACACTTCATATATCATGCATACCAGTCAAATTCAAGCGTAAACACATAACAAATCATAGCATTTAAATCAAATAAAAAATCCCAAGGTTGCCCTTTGTTGTTCAAGTTCTAGGTTTTAACTGAGGTGTTACATTCTACCCCCCTACAAATAAATTCGTTCTCGAATTTACTTTAAGGTTATAGGTAGAATAAAAACCTGACTCATGGAATAGGTGGGAGTATTTGTGTCTCATCTCAGTCTCACTCTCCCAGGTACACTCTTCTACACTTCTACTACGCCACAGTACTTTAACCATTGGAATACTCTTATTCTGAAGCTGTCTAATATGATGATCCATAATCTGTACTGGGACTTCCTCAAATGACAATGCTTCATCAATCTCAATCTCTTGGGGTTGAAGCACATGGGATGGATCTGGAACATACTTCCGTAGCATAGAAATATGAAACACTGGATGTACGTGACCCATATTAGGTGGAAGAGCTAGTCTGTATGAGACATTACCAACCTGATCCAAAATCTCAAAGGGTCCAATATATCTTGGTGACAACTTGCCTTTTTTTCCAAACCTTATCACTTCTTTCATGGGAAAGATCTTCAGAAATACATGGTCACCCACTGCAAACTGTACCTCTTTTCTTTTTGGATCTGTATAGCTTTTTTGCCTATTGAAAGTAGTCTTTATTCTTTCCTGTATAATAGGGATTTTCTCTATTGTTTCTCTGATCAGATGTGGCCCCTCTAACTACTTTTCACCTGGTTCCACCTAACATGTAGGTGATCTATATTTCCTGCCATACAAAGCTTCATATGGTGCCATCCTAATGGTAGAGTGGTAGCTATTGTTGTAGGCAAACTCTATCAGTGGTAAGAAGCGATCCCAACTACCTTTTAAATCTAACATGCATATCCTCCAGTGTCTGAATAATCCTCTCTGACTGTCCATCTGTCTAAGGATGAAATGTTGTGCTAAAATGAAATGTAGTACCAAATGCCTCTTGAAATTTCTACCAAAACCTAGAGGTGAACTGAGTACCTCTATCAGATATAATTACTGATGGTACACCATACAACAGTACAATTTTGTCCACATAAAGTTGTGCATACTATGCAACTATATAAGTTGTCTTTACTTCTAAGAAGTGAGTTGACTTGGTCAATCTATCCACGATCACCCATACTGAATCATACCCCTTCTATGATCTTGGCAATCCCACCACAAAATCTATTGTTACCTGTTCCCATTTCCACTCTGGTAGCTGGATCTCTTGAAGCAAACCTAAAGGTTTTTGATGCTCAAATTTCACCTACTGATAGGCTAAACACTTGGAGACAAACTTTGCTACATCGCCCTTCAGTTTGGCCACCAATAAAGTTCCTTCAAGCCATAATACATCTTTGTTACCCTCGGATGAACTGTGTAAGTAGAGTAGTGAATTTCCTTCATAATATGCTCTTTATACCCTTTAACATCTGGGACACACAATCGCCCCTTACATTTTAACACTTCTCACTCAATAGAAAAATTAGGAGCTTTACCATTTTGAACCAAGTCTCTGATCTTAATATACTGTGGATCTTCATTCTAGGAACTCTTTATCTCATCTATCAACAAGGATTTCACCTGGAACTATGCTATCAACACTGTCTTCTGCCTCTGTGATTCCAAATCCAAAGTTAAACCCTTAGCCATTAATTCTCATAATTCTTATACCAAGGGTCTTTCTGAAGCAGTCACATGTGATAAACTTCTCATTGACTTCCTACTAAGGGCATCTGCCACCACATTTGCTTTTCCAGGATGATACAAAATCTGGCAGTCATAATCTTTCAGTAACTCGACCCATCTTCTTTGCCTCAAATTCAGTTTTTTTTGCAGCAAAATGTATTGTAGACTCTTAAGATAGGTGTAAATTTCACATCTCACCCCATAAAAATAATGTCTCCATATCTTCAAAGCAAAGATCACCGCTGCCATTTCCAAATCATGTGTGGGGTAATTCACCTAATGTTTCTTCAACTGGCGGGAAGCATATGCAATTACTTTCCTTTCCCGCATCAAAACATAACCCAAACCAATCCTCGAAGCATCACAGAATATAGCAAAACTGCCTGCCTAAGAAGGAAGAGTTAACACTGGTGCAGTGGTCAAACAGGTTTTAAGAGTCTGGAAACTCTTTTCACGTTCATCATTCCATTGAAACTTCACATGTTTTCGAGTCAACTTTGTCATTGGTGCAGCTATTCTGGAAAAATCTTTAACAAACCGGCGATAATACCCTGCTATACTAAGGAAGCTCCGTATCTCGTTGACTGTAGTGGGACGTGGCCAATTAGCAACTGCTTCAACTTTTTGTAGATCTACCTTTGTACCATCTTTGCTAACAACATGCCCCAAAAATACTACATCTATCAACTAGAACTCACATTTTGAGAACTTTGCATACAACTGATGATCCTGTAATATCTGCAATGTGACTCTAAGATGCTCCTCATGTTCTTCTCTACTTCTAGAGTACACCAAGATATCATCAATGAAGACAATTATAAATTTATCCAGAAATGGCCTGAACACTCAATTCATCATATCCATAAATGTTCCTAGAGCATTTGTCAACCCGAATGGTAGCACTAAAAACTCATAGTGCCCATACTGAGTTCTGAAAGCTGTCTTTGAAATATGCTCGCCTTTGATCCGCAATTGATGGTACCCTGACCTCAAATCTATCTCGGAGAAGAAACAAGCCCCCTATAACTGATCAAACAAATCATCAATCCAAGGCAAAGGATACTTATTCTTTATTGTCACCTTATTCAATTGCCGGTAATCAATACACATCCGCAGTGACATGTCCTTTTTCTTTACAAACAAGACTGGTGCTCCCCAAGGTGAACTACTAGGCCGAATAAAACTTTTGTCACACAATTCCTGTAACTGCTTTTTCAACTCTTTCAACTCTGGTGGTGTTATCCGATACGGTGGAATGGATATAGGATCAGTACCAGAATATACCTCAATCTCAAATTCAATCTCCCTCTCTGGTGGCAATCCTGGAAGATCATCTGGAAATACATCTGAAAATTCTTTCACCAAAGGAATCTGCTCTAACTCTTTAGATACCCCTGTAATGTCAACCATTGATGCCAAATAAGCAATACATCTCTTTTTCATTAATCTCTCTGCCTGTACTGCAGACACTAACCCCGATATATGACTGTTAGTCTCCCCTTGAAAAATGAACTTTTCCTGCCCATCGGGTCAAAATTTTATCCTTTTCATTGCACAATCAATCGAAGCCTTTTGAACAGTTAACCAATCTATACCAAGAATAACATCAAACACCAATACAGGTAACTCAATCAATTCCGCAGGCAAGGATTTATCACAAATTCTCATATCACTAATATTAAACTTATTCTCTACAATAACCTTATCTCCCATTGGTGTGGCTATCTCTAAGGGCACATGTAAAGGTTTCCTACCCATCCCTAATTTTATGGCAAAAATAGGTGATATAAAAGAATGAGTTGCACCCGAATCAAACAACACATAAGTCACTATATTATGCATAGAAACCATACCTACTACTATCTCATGAGATCCCTGGACCTGTTGCTGGTTAACTGCAAAAACACGTCCTTGGCCCCTACCAGAGGCTGACTGTCCTGATGGACTCTGCCCTGCTGGTCTACCTCTGCCTGTACTCCCTCTACCCATTTGTACTAATGGTTGGGATAATCCTGCCTCTAAAGGCTGTGAAGCTCTAAGCATAGGGCAATCTCTGTAAAAATACCCAAACTGTCCACATCTAAGGCATGCCCCTGAATGTCTCCTCTCGTAAAAAGTACATGTGGGCACTGCTGATGTCATTTGGACTAGTCTAATAGGGCCTCGAAAGTAACTAGAAACAGGAGGCCTCATACTAATACCTCTACCAAAATCTTGCCTCTGACTCGGAGGTGGTAAAAACTGCACTGGCCTGAGAGGAGGTCTAGGTGCAAAAGTCTGAGATGTCCCCTCCCTAGGTCTATGGTACTCTCCTCCTCTTCCTTTCTTCTTCTGTTCCCTATCAGACCTTTCCTCCTTGTATTTAGCTTCCATCTGGGCTGCTTTATCAATAGCATGACTAAGGGAAGTAAACTCTATAGCCAATAGAATATTATGCAGAGTTGCATGTAAGCCTCTCCTGAACTGCCTAATCAAATCCTCTTCAGTAAGAGCAATCTTCCTGGCATACTTGCTCAAGCGTCTGAACTCTCTGGCATATTCTAAAACAGATAAGTTCCCTTGTCACAGCTGCTCAAATTTCACAATGTTACTCTCTCGTAAACCCTCTGTCAGAAAATCATCCATCATTCTCTATTTGAATTCTCCCCAAGTCATAGGATCATCACTGTGAATGTTTTCATCAATATGCTCCATAAACCAGGTAGCAGCATCTACCTCCAGTAATAATCCCACTAACTCTATAGTCATGGCATCAGAACAAGGTAGTGTTCGAACCATCCTATCAATTTTATCAATGAAATCACTGAGGTCAGTACCATACTCCCCTGCAAAAGTAGGTAGTCGTAGTCTCATAAACTCCCCAATAGTTACACCACCCTCTGGAATAACTCTGCGTGCTCTGTTTCCCTGTAATACTGCTGGTTCCCTCTGGGGTATTGGTAGTATCACTGGCTGTACCGCTGGCTGTACTGGAGGTGGAGGTGGCTATTGTACTACTACAGGCTATGCTACAAAATGAGTCCAGATGGTCTGTAAAATTTCCTGTCTCATCTCTTGCATCTCTTGTCTCCAGGGTACACCATCTATCTGATCAGACTCAGTAAGTCTCCATGACCTGGGTGGCTCAAAATGAGTCCTCCATATAGCAGATGTATTAGAAGAAACCTCTGCTTCCTCACTACATTCATGAAACTCACCCTCATCAATAGGTCTAGCATGCATATTTGCCCTTTCTAACATCTTATACACTGTTACAAATTCAAAACAAAACAATCCAACATGTAAAAGAATGTTTATATCATAGGTACGCAGAATTTCAAACAATGAACAAGACTGTCAATTTGATGATATAAGAGAATCCTAGATTCCATGGTACTTCTGTTGCTACTAATATGCAAACACTCCAGGTTATAATAAACCTTTAGCTCTGATACCACCTTTGTCACGACCCAACCTGGGAGCCGCGACGGTCCTAGGGTACGGGTGTTGCCTAAGCTACCAGTACCATGAAGAACCCAATAAACTGTACTATATGGCAAGCAATTCATATAATCAAGTTAAATACAGCTTAACATTTCTATTGAAATTTTGACAGCATCTCCTTTAAAATTCGACTATACCTCGCTATAGAAATAGCAAATAACACTTCCAATATACTTTGTCATCAGTACTCATATCAACCTCCAATATCAACTCAACACATATCTATATATCTCAAGCTATATACATCCATAGCATAATTTATATGCAAAACCATAAGAAATACAATCACACACATATTTGTCCCTATTTAAGTTACAGTACCATGGAATCTCTAATACTATACAAATATTTACATATACTTTTAAGACTGGAATATTACATGTTACAAGTAGTAAAATTCCAAGGCGAGGATAGAAGGTGCCAATGGAATTCGAGCCAAATTGCAATCCTAAAAAACATAAACAACTATGGGGGTGAGTATAAAATACTCAGTGAATCTATATATAAATATAAATGCAGTAGATGCTCATAATACCATGATGGATTTCAAAAGACCTGTAGA
>CANXYC010840064.1:0-10816 GCA_948193065.1 Aleurites moluccanus
ACTATTGGTTAATCAAAGTCAACAATGATGGCTATAATATACATTTGCCACACCAAATCCAAAACCAAAGCTAAAAATCCTATACATTGAGCTTATGATAGCAATTGTGTAACCTATTCATCTAACCATCCATTTCTTCATTATTTGATCCAATGGTTAGATTTAATCAAGCGTAAAATGATACCATAGAATTGCATACACCATATAATTTCATATCTCAAAGGAAAAGACTAAATTGCCCTCAGTTCAACCGAAGCACCTCAATTGAGCAGCTTACCGGGCATTATTTTCAATCGAGTTTAATTCTCCAACAAAACTTCAAATAAATTAAATAACATCATTTTCATGTCCTTGAATTTTTTTCTAGCTTCAAATATAATGTTAATTCCATAAAAACTCGAAGGGGTGTGAAATGACCATTTTACCCCCAGTTCACAAAATTTTAAGTTTTTCTCGATTTCTTCCTAACAGCCTTTGATGCACTTTTACATGTGTAAAACTGTCTAAAACATACATATTCATTCAATTCAAACATAAATATGCATAGTACATATCATATAAACACATAAGGAACCCCTTAGGTTTGCCTAAATTGGGGTGTTACACAGTATATACCCACTACCCTGTCGAAGAGGCAGCTCTGCCAAATCCACATATAAAATAGGTCAATGGAAATCAATAACAATATCAAATATTTATTAGGAACATTATGGTACAATGGCTTTCGATTGATATATATAGGCTTACTGGTTAATCAATATCATACATTTCATTAATCATGTATCAGTTTCTTTAATTGATACAAGGGTAGCAATTAACAATAAATATCATGGTATATGATTAAACATTTGGTGTGCATACTTTTGGAAACATTTGGGTACATGATCAATCAAGAACAATAGGCTTTTCAATATCAATAACAATCAATGAATATGGATAAATTTCAATCTTTAGGAAGATCAAAGAATGATCAACAATAACAAAGTGGCATTTAATCAAGAAGGAAACATACTCATTGGATCAACAAATCAAAACATGAGTATGCATAATGATGTATACATTACTCACCTTGCTAATATCTTTACTTTCCACTCTTCACTTCTCTACTTTGATCTTCCACTTATATCTTCTTCAGTATTCGAAGCTATATATTAATTTAAACATTAAAAATCAGTATTCATCTATATGTTATACATTAATCTTCAATTTAGTTTAATAAATTTCCATTTATTCTTTTACTTAGGGTTTTAATCTAACAACTCTCACTTATAAACCTCATTCTGGCAGTTCAAGCATTTTTGTCTCTAACTCAATCTACACTTATCCAATTGTATTGATTCTTTTTCCGACATAAACTAGACATGTAATATTATAACATATCAAATTTCAGAATTTTTAGATCACTAAACAATTATTAGTGAATTTCCAAAGTCAAAATATGGCCCTGAAATCCTTATCCAAATAGACCCTGTTTCCATGCCTATAATTAATTTTGTACTCATACAATTATAAAAATATTTTATAGACATTTAGATAATACCTAAATAAACATCTTTCATGTTTAACACTTTCTCTAATTCAAAATTTAAGGTCCTTATATTAATATAATTTTGTAACCTATATTCTGTTAAACAGAAATTCCAGGCAGCCTATACTTATAACCTAATATCTCATAAACCAAAAATCCAATTTAAAAACCCTTTTACTTTATTATATATAAGACATAAATGAATATTTTTCATGTTAAATACTTCTTCTAATTATGTCTCTATCATTATTTACAATAAAAAAAAAAACAGTAGTATTTTCTAGAAAATCTAATTCCAGGTCAATTACAGTTTTTACTCAATAACTCTTTCCTCACTTCTAATTTTTCAAATTCCTTTTACAGACATCTAATTAATATATTTATCTACAACTTTTATGTTTTAATCATACTCAAATTCTATCATTAAAATTTTAGAATATTAGTCATAAATTACTGCCTTAAAATATATTTCAGAAACTATATAAACCATAACTCATTCTTTACATTTTTAACTTAATTACCTCAATTATTTGCCAAATCAAACCTTAGAAATCTTAATAAAATTAAAAATTATAAGTTTAGAATCATTAAAATTATTAAATTTCATCTTCTTTCTCTTCCTCCATAAAGCTTGAATACAAATTTTCTTTCTTCCCTCATCTTCCTTCTTCAATTTCCTAGCTATTTTTGGTTGACTCTTTGGAAAGGTTGGAAGACTTATTTCTATAGTTTTTCTCCCCTCAATTATTTGGCCACTTCCTTTGTTAATAGCTATTCTTCACCTCTTTTTTCATACACCAAAAGCCAACTTAAAAGAAATGAAGATAGAAGTAGAAATTTCTAGATTTTTGGCTTACTTGTCAACTTTTTCATTAATTGATAAAGTAATTAATTATTTTTTATCAAAAAAATCATTCATCCACTACCATAGCCGGCCACCTTAGCTCATTTCTAGAATTTTTGATGCAAATGGTGGGTCCCACAACTTTACTTAATTACACTTTAGCCCAAAATTTTCCTCATTTGCATTTTTTGCCCCCAAAACCTTATGTAATTTATTCTGTCTATTCTGTTTAGATTCAACCTCAAGTGTGAGGAGTGAAATGCCTTATTTTAATTTGTTCTATCATTTAAAAATAGTTATGAGTCATTTCTGGATCCCAGGCAGTGGATTTTCAAAATTGCCAACAATGTTGCCTTTATTTATAATTTTGCCATTACTCTCTTATTTTCAGTGTTCCAAAATATTTTTCAACTCTTTCTTTTCACTATAATTTCAATAAAATTTACTTATTTCATCCCTCCAAGTCTGAGTCAAAAAATTTTAAATTAGTCGGACTGCTATTTTTCCAGCAGTGTTCTCGACACCGAAAATTTTCTAAAAAGTATCTCATTTGCATTCCAACTGGGTCTCTAAAATTATTTCTAATCATTTCAATGATTTCAACCCAAAACTTAGAACTATATCATGCATTCAAGATAGGACTTCCTAGGGTATTACAACCACAGTTTGATCACTCATCCTATGAGTATCCACATGTTTATCCTAATATCATATCAAGCGGATTATGACTCACCACTTCCATACCATTAGTAACCCGTACTAACTAGGAAGATAAACAGAGGTGATGGCCTTTCTAGATCTAATATGACCCGAGATAAGAGTCCAACGACCATGAACAGTTTAAAGTACTTGTACTAGATTGAACAGTCACCTCATTCTCCTCAACTGAGAATCGTTCATCTAACAATTACTTATGGACAGTATTCTCAACATAAATGAAAACCATCATAATGAAGAATACAATATATATATATATATATATATATATATATATAGGGATTTGGTTACAAAAATATGTACAAAGATATATGGCTCGTAGGGCATACTATACTAACAGGGTTGTCCTAAGATCTTAAAAGTCATAATCCCATAAGATGAACTGGAAGTGGTGTTCACCTTAAGAGTTGAGAAAAAATTTTGGACAATCGGGGGATAACAGGCATAGGTTATGTTTGACATAATCGTCTAATTTACACATGCTAATTTCTCCCTAACTGACACAATAAGCCCTAATTTCTTGAAGGCACTCCAATCTATATATCTAGAAGGTAGAATGTTATGATTGGAGGTAAAGATCACAAACCTTTTCTTCTCTTCTTCAATAAGAGAATGAAGAAGTCAATTATGGTCATAGGGCTGAGAGGCAGGTTGAGTTGGAGCACTTTGAGACAATGGTAGTGGTTGAGAGGAAGCTCCAACCTTTTATTTTCCCTTTTGAACGTGAGATGAAGGTGGAGGAAGAGGTGAAAGTGATTCTATTTCTAATGAACTGGAACTGGATTCTTCATAAGATGAAGAGTTTTTTATTCTGGGTTTTTGCCATAAGAGGGTTTTCTTTGAGCAAGGGTTTTATTTCATTTAGGAGACATTTTTGCAAAATTGGAAGGATAAAGGATTGATTTTTATGAAGGAAAGGCTCAAAAAATAGATTTGTTCAGAGAGAATGGAGAAGAAAGAATAGTTAGGTTAAAAAAAAAGCTGCAAACAACAATAAATAATTTGAAAAGAATTTTAGCAGCGGCTGTTACTATTTAGTAACGGCTGCTACAATATAAGTAATGGGTGCTACTAAACTAAGTAGCGGGAGCTACTAAGAGACACAGAAGATATGGTAAAAACATAGTAGCCATTACCAATTTTTTATAGTGGTAGTGAATCTAAGAAGAGAGAAAACATAAAATTTGCCAAGAATCGCGGGCTCTACATCTTGAGTAGTGGGCGTTACTCTGGTACATGTAAAAAATACACTAAAGCCAAGAGTAACAGGCGCTAAACATAAGAAAAACTCAATAAAACATTGATCAATCAATACAGCTTTTCAATTTCACTACCATCCAACATCCCTAATTCACGTTTAATAAAATTTAAATGCTCCTCATTCAAGGGTTTTGTAAAAATATCTGCAAGTTGATCATTTGAAGCAACAAATTCAAGAACAACATTATTACATAACACATAGTCTCTAAGAAAATGATGTCTAATATCAATATGCTTGCTTCTAGAATGTTGAAAAAAGATTTTTTGATAAGTTGATAGCACTAGTGTTATCACACTTAATTGGAATCTTGTCCAAATGCACACCTAAGTCGAAAATTTGTTGTTTCATCCACAATACTTGGGCACAACAATAAGCGGCTGCCACATATTCGGCTTCCACGGTGGATAAGGCTACTGAATTTTATTTCTTACTAAACCAAAAAACAAGACAATTTCCTAAGAATTGGCAAGTACCAGAGGTGTTTTTCCTATCCATGTAACTACCATTAAAATCCACATCGGAATAGCCAATTAAACAAAAAGACATGTTCTTTGGATATCAAAGTCCTAGATTTTGTATGCCTATTAAATATTTAAAAATTCTTTTGACCGCATGCAAATGAGATTCTTTAGGACAATATTGAAAACGTGCACATAAACACACAGCAAATATAATATCCGACCTACTAGCATTTAAATAAAGCATGTTACCAATCATATCTCTATATTTCTTCTCCTCAATAGACTTACCAAGATCATCCTTGTCAAGATTGATGGTGGAGCTAATTGGAGTTCTACTTAACTTTGCTCCATCCATTCCAAATCTCTTGAGAAGTTCCTTTATGTACTTTGATTGGTTAATGAAGATCCCTTCCTCACATTATTTGATTTGTAATCCAAGGAAGTACTTCAATTCTCCCATCATGCTCATCTCAAATTCACTTTGCATGTATGAAGAGAATTCCTTGCATAAAACTTCATTAGTAGTACCAAATATTATATCATCAATATAGATTTGCACAATTAACATGTTATGCTTATCCTTTTTGATAAAAAGTGTTGTATCAACTTTTCCTTTTGAAAAACCGTTGTTAATTAAAAAAAAAAAGTGCTAAGTCTATTATACCAAGCTCTAGGAGCTTGTTTAAGATCATAAAGAGCTTTTTGAAGTTTAAAAACATGATTTGGAAAATCAAATTGTTCAAAACCCAGAAGTTATTCAACATAAACTTCCTCCTCAATGAAACCATTTAAAAAGGCACTTTTAACATCCATTTGATATAACTTGAAGTTCATATGATATGCAAATGCAAGTAGTATCCTAATTGCCTCGAGTCTAGCTACCGGTGTAAAAGTTTCATCATAATTTATTCCTTCTTCTTGATTATATCCTTTTGCCACCAATCTAGCCTTGTTCCTAGTGATCACACTATCCTTATCTAGTTTGCTTCTATAGACCCATTTGGTACCTATGATGGGATGGTTTTGTGGTCTTGGAACAAAGGTCCAAACCTTGTTTTTCTCAAATTAGTTCAATTCTTCTTGCATAGCCGCAACCCAACTTTCATCATTTAGGGCTTCATTAATGTTCTCAGGTTCAATTTTAGATATGAAGGCTAGGTTATTCACCATTTCCTTGAAAGAGGATCTTGTGCCACACCTTTTGAGGTTTCACCAATTATGAGGTCTTTTAGGTGGTTCTTTTTGAATTTCCAATCCTTTGGAAGTTCAACATCAATAGGTGGAGTTTCTATTACCTTGGAATATTTTCCTAGGTCATCAAGTTTCTTTGAGGGTGAATCTACAAGAGGTTCTAAGTCAATAGATGAATCATACTCATGATAAAAAAAATATCATCATCATTAAAATGATCAAATTTATGCAAATCAAAAGGACTCGTTTCATCAAATGTAATATGCATGGACTCTTCAACGACTAAAGTTCTTTTATTGAAGACTCTATAAGCTTTGCTAGAAGTTGAATAGCCCAAGAAAACACCTACATCCATTTTGGAATCAAATTTTTCAAGATTATCCTTGGTGTTTAATATGAAGCATTTTCATCCAAATACTCTAAGATATGACATTCTTGGTTTTCTTCCATTCCATAGCTCATAAGGAGTTTTGTTTAAAAATGCTTTTATTAAAAGTCTATTTGAAATGTAACATGCACTATTGACGGCTTTGGCCCAAAAGTACTTAGGAAGAGAGTACTCATTGAGCATAGTTCTAGCCATGTTAATAAGAGTTATATTTTTTCTTTCTACAACTCCATTTTGTTAGGGAGTTCTAGGAGTAGAAAAGTTATGAAAAATTCCCATTTCATCACAAAAGGTTTTGAACTCATGATTAACAAATTCTCTATCGTTATCACTTCTTAAAGATGTGATATAAAAATATTTTTCATTTTGGATTCTTTTAGCAAAAGATTTAAACTCCTTAAAGCTTTTATCCTTATGAGCAAGGAATAATACCCAAGTAAATCTAGAGTAATCATCAACAATGACAAATGCACATTATTTACCTCCAATACTAGTTATCCAATAAGGGTTAAACAAATCCATATGCAAAAACTCTAGAGGTCTTGAAGAAGAGACAATATTTTTAGTTTTAAAGGAATTTTTAACTTGCTTGCCCATTTGACATGCATCACATATTTTATCTTTGAGAGACTTGACCTTAGGGAGACCAATTACAAGCTCTTTAGACTTAAGATTGTCAATGTGATCCATGCCAACATGTTCAAGTCTCCTATGCCACAACCATATATCATCACATAGAGAAACCATATAATCAACATTGTCATTATGCAAGTTATTTAAATCAATCATATAGGCATTGCCAATTCTATGACCGACAAACAAAATTTTCTTATCCTTCAAATGCTTCACATAGCATTCCTTAGAAGTAAAAGAAATTATGTTTACCATGTCACATAATTGACTGACGCTAATCAAGTTATGCTTTAATCCATCAACCAACAATACATATTCAAGAAAGGGTTTTTCGGTCTTACCAATTTGCCCAATTTTGAAATTTTACCTTTGCCATTGTCATCAAAGGTTACTTTTCCTCCTTTCTTAACTTCCAAATTTATGAGAAGACTTGCATTACCGGTCATATGCCTTGAGCATCCACTATCCAAATACCATGACTCTTCTTTCCTTGTGGATTTCAAGCAAACCTACAAATGATGAAGTTCATACATTTTTAGGTACCCAAATACTTTTGGGTCCTTAGGGATTAGTATCAATGTATCCTAGGTGCACATTTCTAATATATCATTTGAATTTTGAATGACTATATTTCCCACAATAGTGACATCTCAAGTGATTTTTGTATTTTTGTTGAGATTTTGTCCTATTGTCTATTTTAGAATGATATTGAGGCCATTAATTATATTTTGGTTTTGATCTAGAATATGCATTCTTAGGTCTTCTAAAGTAAGAGTCATGCATGCCATGGCTATGTTCATTAGTTTTAGGTCTAGTATTTTTAGGTGGTGGAGGAATGTGATTGTGAGAACTTGATGCCTTTACAAATGTAGTCTTAGATGTTGATGGAGCATCCACTCCATTATAGCCAAGTCCATACTTAATTGTAGGACATCTTTGAGACTCAAGAATTTTATCCAATTTTTATTTGTCATTACAAAGTTTGGATAAGCACTCATTATGAGACTCTAACTTGTTTCTCAACAAGGAATTCTCATTTTTTTAGCTTATTGCATTCTTGGTCTTTAAGATTGATGGTCTTTTTCATTTCAACATTAGATGCACTTAATTCATTTATTTTCTTTTTTTAAGCTTCTCAAGCATATAAGACTTCATTTGATATTTCTTTCAATTTATCATATTTATTTTGTAACTTATGATATTTTGAAAGTAATGTATCCATAATTTGTATGGCATCATTATTTGAATTAAAATTGGAATTACTAACCTCACTTGAAGATATATCTTTTTCAATTGCTATGAAGCAAATATTGGCTACTTCATCTTTGCTAGCAACCTTTTCTTCATCGGAGTCACTTGAATCATCCCAAATAGCTACCAATGCCTTTTTCTTAAAACTTTTCTTGTTTTTTAATCTTGGACATTTTGCTTTTATGTGACCAAATTTATCTTTCAAATGGCTTCTTATTTTTGTTCTTCTTAAGAATAAGATTTCTTATTCTTTTGATAAGAAAGGCTATGTCTTCATCATCTTCCCCTTCATCGCTATCAATTGAAGAAACCTCCTGGGAAGTAATAAGAGCTATCCCTTTATTCTTCTCTTCAACTTTGTCTTGAGATAATATAATCTCATATGTGAGAGGTTTTCCCAAGAAGTTGTCGGTTGGAGGGTGCTCAAGTCATTAGCTTCTTCAATTGAAGCTACTCTTGCTTCCCAATCCTTTTTTTTGGTAGAACTCTCAAGATCTTATAGTTTATATCTTCTTTAGAGTAATTCTTCCCAAGCTTCCTCATTTGATTTACAATCACCATTAGACGATTGTACATTTTGGATACCTTCTCATTTGGTAACATTTGGAAAAGCTCATATTCATGAGTAAGAATATAAATTTTCTTACCCTTGACTTGATTTGTTCCTTCATGAGTGGTCTCAAGAGTATCCCAAATTTGCTTTGCCGAAATGCAATGGGAGATTTTACCATACTTATCTCTATTCAAGGCATAATAGAGAGTATTCATAGCCTTTTGATTTCTCCCATTTGCTTTCCTTTTCGCCGATGTCCATTCAACCTTTGGTTTGATAACTTATATATCATCAATGATCTTTGTAGGAACCGTATAACTTGCTTCAACTATATCCCAAAGATCAATGCTATCACTATCCATATAGATTTCCATTTTATTCTTCCAATAAGGATAGTCGGTGCCATTGAAGTAAGGTGGTGTCATAGTGGAGCCACCTTCAATAATGTCGGTTGCTTGGTTTGCCATATGATCTTTGATCCAAGATAGTTAAATCTTTGAAAGAGTGGATAAAAATTTCTAATACCAATTGAAAGTCCTTTGGCAACCAAAGGGGTGGGAGGGATGAATTGGTTGTTTTATAAAATTAATGACGACTTAAAAATTAATGAAGGGAAGTGTCATGAACCGTTTCAGGATCACGACGGTCCTAGGATGTAGGAGATGCCAATGGTGACCGACACTCGTAGAACCCTGTATCACATGCATAATTTATAACCATTAATAATTATTCATTTTACTTAGTTACCATTCATTCTGTCAATCTATAATCTTTTTGTAATCTAGTGCAATTGGCTGTAATAACTATCATCACATATCATATCATCATCATATATTATAAAACATCATCACATACATATATATGTTCACATCCTAACTAACCCATACATACCCTATGGAGCAGCTAGAACATTGTCACGACTCGATTTCTCGGACCGTGATGGTCCTAGGGCACGGGAAATGCCAATGGCGACCGGCACCCATATAACCTAGTATCATTACACAATCTATCATCCTCAATATATTATTCATTTATTATAGTTACCATCCATTATATTATCCTGTTATTCATTCTGTTAATCTGTCAATTATCCTGTCACCATAATGCAATTGGCTGTCACAAGTATATATCATGCATCATATATAATCAATATAGACCATCAATATCAAATATAAATAATGTTCATCTCTTAGCTACCCAAAAACATACCCATAGAGCAGTTAGATCATGAACACCAAAATAATAATAATACAATAATCCAAAATAGATATATACACCAGAAATCCAAAATAGGAAATCCACAGAGAAACAAATGATGGGATCCTACAATCTACTCCCCTCCTGAAAGGGGGTAAACAAACAAAAAGGTGAGTATGAATGATACTCAGTGAATTTACATGCATCGCAATAAGTAATAGGCACAAATAGGCAATGATATAAGTCAATGAATAACAGAATACATAATGGATGTCAAAGTATAGAAAATCAAAGAAATATCATATATAGGCTCGGTTACATATGGAAAGGCAGATAATAAGATGGACTGTATGAAAAGAAATCAAACAGTCACCAAACAATCAATATCACTGGACCATATAGGTCACCAGTATCATATCAATCAATATCACTGGACCATATAGGTCACCTGTCACAGCCCAACTTAGGAGCCATGACCGTCCTAGGGTACGGGTGATGCTTATGCTACCAATACCACGAAGAACCCATCAAATAAACTATATGGCATGCAAACAAAAATAAGCTTAATATAGCTTAAGCAATACAATCAAAATCGGGCAGCATCTCCTCTATTTAAGGAGCATGCCCTGGCTAAAAAACACAAAATATAATACTTCTATAATCAATCTCCATACAACCCAAATACACAGATCCCTCTGGATCTCCACAATATCTCAACAATATCTCAATACACTTCATTAAGCTTAAATATAAACAATATACATCAAACTTAACTTGTACTCCCAACTAACA
>CANXYC010840103.1:0-20343 GCA_948193065.1 Aleurites moluccanus
CTCCCTCCTACTCACACCCCCCCCCCCCCCCCCTCATGTCATACTGAAATGCTACTAAAAAAAAGATCCAACATGCACATTGCTTTACTTATGAATTTGCATACATGTTAACCAGTCACCTACACAGTAAATTACCTTCCATACAATTAATCTTTCCCTTCCCCCCCCCCCCCCCCCCCCCATTTCATACTTAAACTATACTAAAAAAAATATTAAAAATGCAACTTGCTTTATTTTTTAATTAGAATACATGTTAAACAGAAACCTACACACTCCAAGGAATCTTACATCAGACCATACACTTAATATTAAAATTTAAATAAAAAAGGTTGATTAAATTTATTTTTCAACATGTATTAATTAATAATATTAATTTAAGTGCTTTCCTACTCTTCTTTTTTAAAGATTTAGAAATTTATGTGGAGCCATGCAATATTCAATGATGAAGATTTTAGTAACAGATTTCAAAGTTCAATCTCCTTAAGGTAAAAATTGAAGAGGTTAATATTATTGTTTTAATTTAATTAGTGTTTAATGATTTTTAAGTGAATGTTTGGTAAAAAATTTTAATATAGTTGGTAGCTTTTTGATTTTTATCAGCAATATCATATCATTTGATTGTTCATTGCGGTTAATTGTTAGATAATAAAAAATTGTGGTTTAAAAAAATTTTAATTTAAAGATTTTTTAAACAAGCTTATCTTTATTTAAATAAAAGATTTATTTATTTTTTAAAAATAATAGTTAAAATAAAAAATTAATATTAATATTTATCATTAATAATCATTAGAAATATTAATAACTAACAACTAATAATAAATTTATCAAACATCTATAACAATCAGCTATTAAATAATATTCACTAGCTATCAACTATCAATCATCTGCTACCAACAATTAAATTTAACGAGACCTAAGATTTAAATTCATCAGTAATTTAAAAAAAAAACCTTCAATTCAAAAGAAATTTTTTTACTACTATTAGAATATTCAATTTTTATACATATAATTAATTTTATATTAATATTTTAAAGTATTATTGTGATTATATTAGTTAATTAGAGTTTGATTAGATTTTAATTAATATAATTTTAATATCAACTATGAAAATAATTTTAATACTATTAAATCAAAATTTATTAATATATTTCATTTCTTCTCGATTTCAAGAGTTAACATCTGAATGTAATTTCTAAATATATGAACCATGATATCTTTAACTGATTGAAAAATAAAATTATTAGTACAATAATAAATTATTAAAATATACACATAATTTAAATAAGAATTTTCCAATTATTATTTCTCATTCTTATATATATGTTTTTAAATTTATAGGTAAAAGGTAATAAGTTATATTATTATTGACTTTGTAGTAGTTATTGCGAAGGAGAAGATTTTTCACGCGCGCAAGCAATTATAAAAAGAGCAGACCTGTAAGAAAGAGCTTATACCAAAAACATAGAAAACAAATTAAAAGAGTTTATTTTTGTGAGTTGTTTGTTCTTTTGACTCCAAGATTTTAATTTTCCTTCAGAAGAAACAGAGAATAGCTGAGCATATTGCAAGAATCTTCCCAAAACTGGTGAGCTACTTTGCTTTAATTTCTTGCTTCATCTTTTTCTCCTCTGTACATATATTATTGTCTCTATCCATGTGCTCACTTACCCTACGTATATGCTTTTGAATTTTTTTTTTATGGGTTAGATTTATCTACTGTTCTCAAACTCTTAATTTCTATATGGGTTTATTTTTTATTATTTTTGAACTCATTGATATTAGAGTCATATCTACTCACAAATTTGGCAAGTTTCGACCTTGCTGAAATCTAATTAACTTAAAAGAACTTCAATTCAACTGGTAACCATGAATGGCCTGAATCATAGAAAAATCGAATTGAAGTGTCATTTTTAAACATAATTAAACATGTTTGTAATCTGGGTATTATTGCAAATTGGTATAAGGATTAGGACCAATTAATTGTTAGCCATATATATTGGATAACCACTGTGCACAGTAAAAAAATAATTAAGGCTTTGCTTGTCTTGTAGGAAAATTCAGGGTTTGTATATAAGAAAATGATCGGTTACCTTTTTTTTTTTTGGTATTTGAATATATTGAAAATTTTAATTTGAGAAGAGAAGATGGTGAAATAGACTAGTTCGGATCCTCCATCTTATTTAATGTTTTATCTTTTATTTTATATTCGTCATATCACTTATGAAAAAATATTAACTGTCAAAATATTTTGATAAAAATGTAATGTGATATATAAAGAGATTCATGAAATAAAAGATGTAATACTACGTGAAATAAAAGATTTGGACTGAAAATAGATATGTTTATGAAGATACAGACTACTTAAAATTTGATTTACCTACTTAGTATTGTCCCACATCAGACAAATATAAAATGGGAAAGCAAAATATATAGTGAGGGCAAACCCAGAAGTAACTTTAGTTATGTTGGTGGTTAGGCCAATAATCCAAGCCCAAATGAAAATAGAAAAACTTATAATTACGTGTTTAAATACGACAAGTATAAGCTAAACGAGCGAATTAATTTGCAACTACAAAAAATTTGTACTTTTATTAAAAGTTCTGCATCTTTTTTTATGAATTTTTTAAGTTTAGGAAATGATATTCTATTTTCAAAACAATAAGACACTGATTTTTCCAAGTACTCCAAACAATAAAGCATAAGTAGGAAAATATTTTCTATAGAAACAAACAAACAAAGCCTAAGATAGAGAAAATGAGGAACAGGTACACATATTTGTGTATTTAGGATTATGTTCATAGCCATAAAAGCAGGGAAAAATCACCATTGTCCAATCCCAAGTCCAATTAAACATGCCATTCAAGTCATTTAACAACAGATTTCGTGAAAATTTCCATTTGACTGCTTGTTAATGGTCATTATCAAGTAACAGTTAACTGAGTTCCAAGGCAAACACACAAGTTTCATATTCTAATTTGTTGTTTGCTACACTATATTAGTTTGGATATATAATATGTGTTCATGTTGGTTTATTATGAATTATGCTGTGGCAGGTTTTTCTGCCTCTGAAATGTACTTGTAATTGCAGTTATCAAGACAAATATTAGTTGACGATGTTTCAGCAACTTGAGCATTTCCGATCTTTGGATACAAGCAATAATACAAATCCTTCATGGAAGTTCCTCTTTTTGTTTTTCATCTTTACTGTTCTAAGGTGTTCTGGTTCGTGATAATATTTTTGCAATTTGGACTTTGACAGGGCTTCTTGTTAGACAAAACAATTTGACAGGGCTTCTTGTTAGACAAAACAATTCAAAGCAAGTTTGATATGGATCATGGTGCTTCTGCACTTAATTCTACATTCTGGACCTTCTCAACCACTTCCATGGATTTCGATTTCATGGATAAACCTTTTTCTCAAGGATCTTGGCTGCAGACCACTGATAGACTCAATTTCTTGGAGTCAGAACCATTCATTTCTAGTGTTCAATATGACCATTCAAAATGTTCTTCCTTTAATACAGAACTAGAGAACCCGCCTCTAGTTTATCCTGAAGAACATGTTGTTGAGACTGCCACATGGTTAGTACAATCTGAAGGAGCTGAATTGGGAAAAAGATCATCAGTTGAACCAAATTGTTCTGTGAAAGATAGATTGATGCTAGCTGTTGAATACTTGAAAAATTATGTGGAAGATAGTGGTGTGCTTATTCAGATATGGGTGCCTACAAGAAAAGGAGGTCAAATTGTGCTTACCACTATTGACCAGCCTTACTCCCTCAATTCTACTTGCAGGAGTCTTGCAAGTTACAGAAGTGTTTCAAAAACATTTCACCTCACAACTGAGGAGGATTCGAAAGAGTCAGCAGGGTTGCCTGGGCGAGTTTTCTTGAGGAAGTTGCCTGAATGGACTCCTGATGTTAGGTTCTTCAGGAGCGATGAATGCCCGCGAAAAAATTATGCCAAGTTGTATAGTATTAGTGGGTGTCTTGCATTGCCTGTTTTCGAACAAGATAGTGGAATTTGCTTGGCTGTTGTTGAGATTGTCACGACTACTCAAAAGATCAATTATCATCTAGAAATAGAAATTGTTTGTAAAGCTCTCGAGGTATGTCCTTTTCTTATTTTTGTTCTAAAGCAGCCAAAATTATTATAGCTTCCTTTATAACAGAACTCAACTGGTTAATTTTCAGGCTGTTGATCTAAAAAGTTCTCAAGATCTCTTCCCTTTTGGTGTAAAAGTAAGTGGAAATTAATTATCTCATAAATATCATATGTTTTACCAATTATTGATATTACAATTAATAATGATGCTTTCTTTCCAACAGGCTTGCAATGAGTTCTACCAAATTGCAATACCAGAGATATCAGAAATTTTACAATCTGTCTGTGAGACGCATAGTTTGCCCTTAGCTGTGACATGGGCCTTATGCGTTCACGAAGGCGAAAGTGAGTGCCAGAAGTTTTCAGAGAAGTATGATAATTGTATATCCACTGTGGATTCTGCTTGCTATGTAGCTGATAACAATCTCCTGGGGTTCCTTGAAGCGTGCTCCGAGCAATATCTTTTTCTTGATCAAGGGATAGTTGGAAAAGCATTTACAACAAAAACGCAATGGTTTGCTACTGATATAACCTCCTTTAGCAAAACAAAATATCCTCTCTCTCACCATGCTAGGATGTTTAATTTGCGTGCAGCTTTGGCAATTCCTCTACGAAACATGTACACTGGATTGGTTAAATTTGTCTTGGAGCTGTTCTTACCAAGAGATTGCAAAGATATTGAAGAGCAAAAGCATATGTGGGATTTCTTGTCTATTGTCATACAACAATCTCTCAAGAGTTTCCATGTTATTATGGACAAACTAGATGATGAAGTCAACATGCAAATCCTAGGAATAGAGAAGTTTGTGTCTTATCCTTCTAAAGAGCATATTCAGAGGAACAAACATTTTGATTTTGTATCATGGGAGTGTCCAAAAGAAGAGCCTGATGAAGAGTTCAAAGTAATAACTCATTGGGATGACAATGGGTTAGGCTTATACCAAGAACAGGTTTTTTCAGAGTTTGAAGAACTTCAACAAAGTACTAAAGTAAAACATTGTGCTGAAGGCGGAGACAAATCTCCTGTTGGTCAGGATTGTTCATTGAGCAATAAAAGAGCAGCCGATAAGAGACAGGCAAAGAATGAGAAGACTATCAGTTTGCAAATTCTTCGACAATACTTCGCTGGAAGCCTTAAGGATGCTGCTAAGAGCCTTGGAGGTGAGAAAATACATAGTTAGCTTGATTTCTAATTTCAAGTGCTCTCTTGATACTTTAGCCTGCTTGAGCAACTAGTGCTTAACCAGCTTTTTATCGCTTGCAGTTTGCCCTACTACTCTAAAAAGGATATGCAGGCAACACGGTATCAATCGTTGGCCTTCTCGAAAAATCAAGAAAGTAAATCATTCTTTGAGGAAACTTCAACTAGTAGTCAACTCCATCCATGGCGCAGAGGGTCTCCTTCAGATTGATTCCTTCTATAAAAACTTCCCTGAATTGAACTCTCCTGGGAAGGATCACATTTCATCATTTAAGATGAGTGATAATTCCAAAGAACATGAGGGTGGCCAGCGCCGCTTAAAAGTCCCTGATTCAAAATCTCCGTCCTCTTCCTGTAGTCAGAATTCTGGTTCAAGCACGTGTTATTCCACTGAAGCAAAGCAGCCTGGCTTAAACAATGGATGTTCTTTACCAGTAGATGACCCTATCATTGTGCTGAACAAACCACGAAGTGAAACAAAACTGCATTTCTTGAACCAAGAGGAGGAAAAGGTACTTGAAAGATCCCAAATTCAAAATTGCCAGAGTTTGCCACCCTTACCAACTGGCCGAAGTTTACGAGATGGGGTGATCTTCAGAGTCAAAGCCAGTTATGGAGAAGAAAATATCCGATTCAGCTTCTTGCCAAACTGGGATTTCAATGACTTGCAGCAAGAGATTGCTAAGCGATTCAAAATAGATAATTTCAGCAGAATTGATCTCAAGTATTTGGACATAGATCAAGAACCAGTTCTTTTGACTTGTGATGCAGATCTTGAAGAGTGTATAGACTTGCTTAAATTCTCTCAAACCGACACCATCAAAATATCTCTTCATCAAGCTTCTCAACCAAAAATATAATTTGCTATAATCAGTAATGTGTTTGGGCATAGAAGTAGACATGTAGTTACTCTTTAATTCCTAACAGCCTTTTCAATTTCACTTTAATTGTCATGTTAGTATTTGCAGTCATTGATCTTAATTGTGTATTAATGGCTATCTAAAGGGAAATGAAGATATTAAGGATTTGTTGAAATAGCTGACCTAAGTATTTTGCTGTGGATACATTATGTAATTAACCAATAACATTCTCTCTTTTTATATATTTTTTTGGTCGTCAAAATGGATAATGTATCAAAAACTTCTGCTTAATTTGCCATAATATATCTCTGTCTGCAGAAAAAGAAAAATAACAGCAAGAATGGTGCAGGAATGGTTGGGATGATTTCTAACATTGCATTTCAAGAGGGTCCTCAATATCACATTTAATGGCAATTTCTTATTGCTACAATGCGATGACCAAACTAGATTATTTCTTTCAAAGAAAAATTTTAACACATTAATTTACTATTACAGAATGTTAATTTTACTTTTACAAAATGTTAGTATAAATAATTCATTTTTCTTTTCTTTTCCTGATTCGATCAGAGATGTTACTAATATAAATTTGTGCATTTACCAAATTTAAGCAACAAAATTCTCCTGCACCAGTTACATTATGCTATAGATATACAAAATTAAGGTGGGTTACAGGCAGCTTAACCTTGGAAATATTAATGCTTCTGATATGCACGAGCTTACCATATTGATTCAAGAACAAGAATGTTTGTGAATGAGTTTACTATTATTGAAGATTCCAGAAACCAAAGCAAATCCCGTAAAAATTATGTGAAGATAAAATCAACTACTCTAAAAATAAAAAGAAATGGTTATGCTAACGGCGGTACAAATACAAGTTTTTGTCATTGAGAGCATCTCTGGTGTAGGTGTAAAGGGAGAGAATGCCTTTTTTGTAACATTTTCACCTCATTTTAAGGCTGTGGCGTAGCCAGGGAACTGTTGACCTGCGCATTGGGGGGTTACCCCTTGAGAACTTGCTGTACAGCATAACAAACTCAGTGGTGGCTGGCAGAAAAACTCATCTTGAAAATAACCAACCACACCAGCTATAGCCGCATATCAATACAAGCAACCCAAACCCATTGGACACTTGCTTCATGTCAAAATTCTTCATCTGGGAATCAGGAATCAAAACCCTGGTTCTTCGAATAGTTAAATAGAAAGATGTGAAAAAGGGAGGTGGATTTCAATGCCGCAAATGAAGTTTTGCCTAGAGTTGTTTAAGAGAAAAATCATTGAAGAGGGGTGATTCTCCTGCCACGCCTGCCACCACCAACCAGTGCATTGACCGCAACCAAAGGGGGAAAAGATAATGAAAAGATTAGAGAAGGAGAAGTATTAAGCTTCAGAGAAGCGTATGAAGGAAAAGTGACGAGGGTTACATACATGGCCAGAAGCAGAAAGCTTTATAATGATATAACAATTCTTTTAAGCGCAAGCAAATTTGACTCCAGTTATTTCATGGAAATTATTCTTTTCTCCACTAATCCATTCCATTAACCAAACCACAAAATGAAATCTGAAGCTCTACAAAGGGCATTGCTCCACAAGTGCCTTATCACTATAATCTCCAAGTCTCTAGCACTTATAATAAGTGCAAAAGGTCTAAAATTTTATAAAATATTTTAGTTTAACATTTCAAGATACATACAAAGATCATCTAAGACTTATAATATATGCATGACCAGTTTGTTCTTATAACAAAAATCCCAAAAGAGAAGTCCTTGCATAAGTGCATAGCAAGACAGCTAAATCACTAAACTATGTATAATAAACCAACCACACTCATTAGCAAGACAGCTAAATTACCAAACTATGTATAATAAACCAACCACACTCATTACTCCATGCAAGAATATAAAGAATCATACACCTCAACCTAAATTATCATATCCCAATAACTCAAAATTAATATCCATTGACAGTAACATCAAAATTGAAAAGCATTTAAATAAGCTAAAATTACTCAAAAATTTCATAACACCACAATATATATGTTTTCAGCAACAATTCGAACACCAAAATCTTCATAGTCAAATAGAAAAGCATGAAACGAAATAAAAAAAACAAACCACCTAACAAGTTTAAAACCTTCCACCGGGTCGACCAGCACCTCCACCTCTTCCAAGTCCGAACTGAGTCACAGGCACAGCAACAGGATCAACCTGAACAATCCCAGGAATATCACCCATACCCAAAGCAGAAAGCATGTCAATAGTCTCCTTATCGACTTCAATCTGTTCAGTCTTGATGGCAGAAACGTCAGGAACAAAGTCCATGCGGCGCTCACGCTCTTCCTCTTGAAGCTTGAGTGAGATCCCACGAACTGGACCCTTTTGGATACGTTTCATGAGATGGGTAGAAAATCCAGCAATCTTGTTCCGGAGGCGCTTTGAAGGGATAATAGCAACCTCTTCAAGAATCTTCTTGTTGGTGTGGAAATCAAGAGTCATCCGCGAGTAATAGCGTTCAATTACTTGGCGTGAAGATTTCTTCACTGTTTTTGTTCGGACACGACCCATTTCTCTGAATCAGATAGAGAGAGACTGTGTCTCTGTGCGGGTGTGAGAGAGAGTGAAGAAGAAAGTTGGAGATGGAAGGTGGCTTCGCTGCGGTAGATGTTAGGGTTAGGGTTTATTGTTGATATATATAGGATGATGATGATGATAGGGAAAAGGAATTGTTAGTATGGGCTTTTTGGGCCTAATCAACGAAATTTTGGGTCGGATTTATTTATTTATTTTTTAGAATATTACATAAATATATTATTTTTAATGTTTTAATTATTTTTTTAAATATATATTTAATATATATATAATATATCTTTAATATATATATATATATATATAGTATATATTTGTTATATATTTAGTTTATATCGTATTTTTAAAAAAATATTTTTAAATATGTAGTATTTTTTTAAAAAATATTTTTAGATATTTAATATTTTTTAAAAAAAATTTCAACAGTTAAAATAAATATTTTTTATTTTTTTCAATATTTTTAAAAAAATCTTTTTTTTTTCAGATTACATCACACTGTAAGTCTGTAATATTAATTCAAATGCTTTCCTCCATTTTTTTATTATTTTTTTCTAAACCTTTAAATATTTATATTATTTTTGAGCCCAAACAATATTCAATTATCAACATTCTTAATGATAGATTTCAAATTTCAATCCTGTTAAGATGAAAACATGAAGAACTTAAATTGTTGTTTTCGTTAATTTCTTTTCAAAAAGGAAAATAATACTTCTGACAGAAAAAAAATAATTTTTTTATTCCAATAATTAGAGTATTACAGATTGCTCATTATTGCCAGTGTATTTATAATAAATAATTAAATTTTTATGCACACCAACACATATAATAATTTAACGATAACGGTAAATGTGTATTTTTCTGGCAATTAATTTTCTTTTTTTTTGATGTTAACATTTTTTTATTAAAACATTTGTTCTATTTTAATAAACATAAAAAAAAAAATAAAAAAAATTAGAAGTTTTAATTTAATAAATTTTCACCCAAAGCAGGATTTTGAATCTAAAATTATAAACCCTTATCGTTTTATAATATTGATCTCTTACTAAAAAACTTGACCTAAAACGAAAATGAGAAAGCCCACACAAAGCATTGGTCAAGTAGAGAATACAACAATTGGAGAACAAACAACAACGTATTCACAACAATTTTCTTTTTCCTCTTATTCCTCGCAATATTCTCTCTTTAAAAACCTCCCATTGAGAAAATAGGTGGGTTTGTTACTGTCTCTTCTTTGGCTAGTAACAGCCACTCTATTTTTAGTGTTTTTTCAATCTTGTTTTAGTTTTTAGTCGTAGATATTCAACATCTATGGTTCAATTAGTTTTTGTTCCTTCATATCTATGAATTTCGCTACCCTTTTATGGATTTTTAAGATTTTGCTAGTGGAAACTTTATTAAACATGATTCTCTTTTTTGATAATATGAAGTGAGCTTTTTATAGATGATGGGATTAATTAAGATTTTTGGTTTGATTATCAGGACTAAGCTCTCATAGGAGTCAGGTAGATCAGAGTCACGCCCGATATAAAAAAGGAATTATTAATTTATAAAATAAAATTATTTGATCAATTTAAATATAATTTTTTTTATATAAAATTAATTTTCGACTCATCCAAAATTAATTAAAATTATAATTAGTCTATAAATTTTTTTTTTATTTAATCCATTTAAATTTAACTCTTTAGACAATATTAATTTTTAATCCATACAACATTAATTTTCTGATTCCGTCCTAGTTGATTACTAGAGTAACAAATAGATTTTTTAGACTTTATGATTCTCTACTACCTTCTAGTGTCCATTATTGAAATCACCAGTTCGAGGATAGTATCAAAGACTTAGCTCGACTTACCCGGTGTTTCAGGTGCTTCCGATCCAAAGTCTTGCACAGCGTTTCAGTTGATGCTAAAATTTTGCATTGCCAAATTCATGGCAGTATGTATTTTCATCATGGATGTATCTTTATATTTTTCTCTTTATTTCTAAGTTGTTAATAGATGCATTTATTAGAAGCATAGGTGCT
This sequence comes from Aleurites moluccanus, assembly GCA_948193065.1. NCBI lineage: Eukaryota > Viridiplantae > Streptophyta > Magnoliopsida > Malpighiales > Euphorbiaceae > Aleurites > Aleurites moluccanus. The sequence goes on from CANXYC010840103.1 coordinate 10,771, forward strand.
TATTATTTTACTGGATTCAGTCCCTTTTCTCACATATTGAGATTGTACTTCGTTAAAAAAAAAGTAGACAATCTGTTTTCTCAATTCTTCTTTTCTTGATGCCAAGTTGGGTTACAACCCCAGCTATATTTGGAGGGATATTCAAGCTGCACAGGAGTTGGTTAGAGAGGGCTGTCTCCTTATAATTGGAACGGGCCGGAGTATTTCTGTGTGGAATGACCTATGGTTACCCCTAATGAGTCAGGCAAAGCCGTCTATAGTGCTGGTGAATGATTTCTCTAATGCCACAGTTTCAGAATTATTGGTTCAAGGAAAGACTCGCTGGGATTAGGAGGTGGTCAGGTCTCTTTTCAATTCTCATGACTCGTAAACTATATTTAAAATTCCCTTGAGTTTTCACCAGGTTGATGATAAGTGGTATTGGCTTCATGAGTCTAAAGGGCAGTTTAGTGTCAAAAGTTGCTACCATTTGCGTCAGGTAAATGATCGCTCTATTCCCCTTACTTTTCTGCCTCTGGATTCCGGAGGAATTTTTGGCGCCTACATGTTCCTGCCAAGGCAAAGGATTGTGTATGGTGGGCTCTGCATAATTGTTTGCCTACCATGGCTCTCTTATACTCAAGATGAGCAAAAGTGGATACCCCTTTGTTATTCTCTGGTATATATCCTGCTCCTTCACTCATCAATGCTGGAGCTTATCAACTGTAGGCAGGATCGGAAACATTAATTTTTTGACGTGAGTGCACCCACATTTAAGGATAGGTGATTATGAAATAAATTTATTTAACAAATATAAAAATAATAAAAAATATTAAATATATATTTTAATTAAAAATAATCAAAAGTTATTGCAATATGTTTGGGAAAAAAATAATAAAAAATTGAAAAAAAAGAAAGTGAAGAAAAATAAAATTAATAATTTTTTAATAAAAAAATTAGTTTTTTAAAATAAGATATTTTATTAAATTTATTAGATTTTAAGAGCTAAATAATAATTTATCTTAAAATAATTTAAAAATCAAGAGGGCGGGTATCCTACCTATGTCTGTGGGGGTAGTTTTGACTGTGTTTGATTGGCTTCAATTTGTTCTTAATTCGCTGAAGTTGGATAAGTATACCATGGTGGTTGGGTATCCTACCTATGTCTGTGGGGGTAGTTTTGACTGTGTCTGATTGGCTTCAATTTGTTCTTAATTGGCTGAAGTTGGATAATTATACCATGGTGGTTATAATTTGTTGGGCTTTATGGAAAGAGAGAAATGATTTATTCGATTTGAAAGATTATTATTAAATTAAATTAATATTTTTAATTTAAATTTTTTAAATTAAATTAAATTATTATTATAATTAAATTATTAATTTTGATTTAATTTAAATATTTTTGATTTATCCGTTTCAAACTAAAAATTATTTTATAAATCGTTATTATTTTATTATAAAATTAAGGAAAAAATCGATAAAATATCGATAATAAAAAAAATTTAAAAATAATTTAATATTATATAATATAAAATTTATCTATTCTATTAATTAGCAAACCTAAAATTTGTTTTTTTTAAAAAATTAGATTTTTTTTTATTTTTTTTTAATTAATTTTCATAAATGATATTGTTTAAAATTTTAAATTAATATTAGATTAAAAAAAAATGTGATTATATATAAAATCAAATCAAATATATTTAATTGTAATAATAATAAAAAATAATATATATATAAAATCAAATTAAATATATTTAATTGTAATAATAATAAAAAATAATATATATGTAAAATCGTTATTATTGTAATAATAATAATCGTTATTATTATAACATCTAAGCGTGCTGCTTAGATGTTAAGAAACGTAAGGCTATCAGCTCCCTCTACAAATATTTACTCTATTGTCAAATGGTCCAAGCCGGAATGGCTTAAATTAAATGTCGATGCTGCTATGTTTAATATGCTAGAAAAGCACATGGAATAAAATTAACTGTTAATAAAATAACGATATGTGTATATAGGGATTCCACTTTTTCTCTATAAATAGGTAAGAAAGATAATGAGACAGGAGGTACGATTTCTCTCGCTCAAAACTCCTTTGCTCATTTTCTCTCAACTTCACTATTCTTGATACATTTTACATTTCCGTAATAAATTTACCAACTTAAACATTGAAGTATTTCTGCAGGGAAAGTCCGGTGGGTCTTTGATCCATTCTTCTTCGATTTCGGGTCTTAAATCCAGTCTATAAGAGCATTATACCCCTTATTTCAGATATTTGATGTTTGTGATAAATCACACAGGTCAATTTATTACTGCAAAATATTTTTTTATCATGGGCTTGCCAGATCCATTACTAGTTGAGCCGCTAAGGGTGAGAGAGGCTCTTAGTTGAATTTAAGGAGAAAAGTTGGTCGTGTGTGGTGATGAATATGGATTTGAAATTGGTATATCAAAGCTCTTCAGGGAGAGTTTTTGAATTTTTTTAGTGTGGAACTTGTGGTTGATGATTGTAATAGTCTTGTTCAAGAATTAGTTCAAGTTTATTTGCTAATGTAGTTGTTCATCTCAAAGAAAGTGGAGCTCATTCTTTATCAAATTTTTATGAATAAGTTCACACCCCTTCTTTTTTTATTTATTTTTTTGTATGTTCTTCCCTCTAATCAGTTAATTAAATTTATCTTCCATTTAAAAAAAAAAAATAGTAGACATCCAACAAAATGGAGTAATACTAAAACGCCTATATGCACAATCGTTTTATTGAATGGCCAGTCCATTCCTAATAACAAAGTCAATTTATGACGAGCTCTCCATAGCACAAAGCTCCTTTCTATAAATTACTTCAAACAAACAATCTAAATCGAATTTTCAGTAACCAATTTGCCACCTCAAGATTTTCAAGATAAAAATATCTCAAAAATAATAATACAGCTCCCTCAATACTCCTAAAAAGATAATAAAAAATAGGGTTTGAGGCATCAATTAACCATGAAATTACTAGCCTAATGGCATGTGAAACAAATATTATATTTCGTTATTTATATTTTTTTTCCTTCTGTTCTATTTGAAAGGTATAGTTAGAAGATGATAGCTTTATCCTTTTATTAGTTGGAAAGTAACTGAATTTGAAGACTTTAGGCCAAAACTTGAACTTCATTTTGATTTTTTTTTTTTAATATCTCAAATACTCTGCTACTTTTTTTCATTATTATTATTTATTTTTATCTATCTCCCAATTGATGGGCAGAGCAAACGCAATGAACTTTAAATGAACTTTTGTACATTAAATTAAATTACACTAATAACAAAATAACTAAGTAAAAAAATAAGCCATTTACATTAGGATATTAAGTCACATTTTAAGAATTAGAAAAACAAGCATATAAATCATGAACAAATTAATTAACAAAAAAAAACCATTAATTTATTTATAAACCAAAAAAGCATATTTTGAGAAAATAAATCAAAAGAACAATAACACAAGCCTGATTGTTGCTTGCTTTTATAGCTGAAAATCTCAACTCATCATCATGATCATCATCTTCTCCAAACAGCAATAAAACAAGAAAGAGCAGCCATTATAATAGACCTAGCAATGGAACTCACAACGTCGAAAATGGCTGCAAATCTCATTTCTTGAAGATCCCAAAGAGTTGAAATACATAGACACATTCCTTCAAAAACGACTACCAATAATGCCATATTATTATTGATTTGCTACCTCTAAAATACTTTACTAGAACGAACTAAAAATATAGACAAGTAAAGTGAAAAATAAAGTTCAAAAGGCACAAAAAAATGACAAAAAATTTCGAAAAAATCTGAAATTAAATTAATATTGGTAGATGTAGTTTCCAGGATGTTTCTTTGTAATTTCTTGATTTATCTTCCAGGATGTTTCTTTGTAATTTCTTGATTTATCTAAGTATATATTGTATACAAGTTCTGGTACTTTTCTTGTTAGGGTGTGACAAATGCTATAGGTCCAATATGTTTAGCATGGGAGCCATTTGGAAAGAGAATACTTCACGTTGTTGTTACTTGTAATTTGTAGTTGACTTTCAATATTAATAGTGTAATAAAATCATCTATTTTAATTATCCTCTTTTTGGTGTATATATAAACTCATATTTATTTTAATTATCCTTATTATATTTAGATCCTATTTGGTTTAATTGATTGTAGCAACTGTTATCTGTTATTGATAATTGTTAACTTTTACTGATAATTGTTAGCTGTTAACTGATAACTGATAACTAATCGCTGATAGTTGTTATATTATAGCCGATTATTTCAAGTATTTGATAAAATTATTATTAGTTGTTAATATATTTAATGATTATTAAAAATAAATATTAATATTTATTTTTTATTTAAATATTATTTTAATTAGATAATTTAGTTTTTCTACTTAAATAATTATGAGTTATTTCAGAAAATCTTTAAATTGAAATATTTGTAAATATTAATTATTTGACTACTTAACAGTTAATAGTTATTATTAAAAAAAAAATAACCCATCATTAAAAAAAAGAAACAAATTTAATGTAACTGTTGAGGAAAAAAATCTAATAACTATATTAAAAAATTTTGTCAAATACCAACTATGAAAGTAGAAGTGAATTTTTAGATAAGCAATTTCGAAAATATTGAATAATTATATTTAGTTTTTAAGATAATTATATTTAAGTAAATCACGGAAAAGTATAGAAATAATACGTTTAAATTAATTTATTACACAATTAAAAGTGAATTACATAAAATGACAATATATTAATTATTATTTGACAAATACTAACAAGTAAAACAAATAATATACTAATTATTATTAAATAATACTAATAAATGATTAAAATAATATATTAATTATTATCCTATAATACTAATAAGTAATTAAAATAATATTATAAATTCAACACATTATTAGATAATATAAACAAGTAATTATTATTTTTATTTAAAACAAGAAATTAATTTCTTAAAACGATAATAATGTTACAAGTAATTATAGCAATATATTTATTTTTCTAGAGATTTTATTTAGTAAATAATTAAAATAACATATTATTACTAGATACTATTGATTCAATCCTTTATACTATTCATTCTAATTTTTTAAAATTCAAATTTATCCAATTGTAACTTATAATCAAATTCTCACATCTTATAAAATGTATTATTATAGACCTTTTATTTGCACCACTCTCAATTGGTTAAATTTTTTTCAAGATCAATATATAGAAAAAGTTTTGTTTGAAAATATTAATTAATTTTTCAAGTTTATTCTAAACTTTGTTAATTTAATTTTTTTTAGCATTTATGTCTATTAAATTCCTATTTATAAAGAGATTCTATTTTGTTGATTGAAGTTAAAATCACTTTTTTCTTTTTGAATTTAGAAAAATATCCAACAAGTTTCTAATTTAATTGGTTGAGTTAATTTATTTATTTTATTGGATTTGAAAAAGTGGCATATTCTAACTACTATATATGTATTCTTATTTATGATTTTATTTTGTGTGAAAGATGCCTTGGAATGTGTTCTTGTAGGATTATTTGGAATCTGTGTTTCTTCTAAGCTGAAAGTATTTTTATGGTGCTACTGCATAACAATCTCAATGTTTATCGCAATTTGGCTCGTCTATTCCCAATTTCAGATTGTTTTTGTCCTTTATTCATGTGACATGAAATCTATAAATCATTTATTTCTTGCTTGCCCTAAAGCTTAACAACTTTAGTTATCTTCCATTCTAATGTTGTGAGGTTGTTCCTCATTCATATTTTAAGAGCTCATGGGTTCATATTTTTCAGTTGCTTGATGGTGGTTTTAATGGTCAAACATTGATGGAGTTAGTTTTCATATACTATTGCGAATTTGAAAAGTTAGAAATGATATGGTTTTTAATAATCATATATAGATTGTTCTTGCAATTGTTAATAAAGTTATAGCTCAAGAGGAAGTGTTGTTCCAAATTTGATAATGGGCTACAACGGGCTTGAGTTTCAACCATGGTCCTTTTAACATTTCCAGCAAGCCTTTCTTTCCTTTTCTTTTTTATTGGGTCAGCCGAGTTGGTCCTTCTCTCCTCCACATGGTGGGTTTCTTCATTTTGGACTTCTCTCATTTGTTGCTCTTTCGGATAAAATGGCTTAGCTATTTTGTCTTTAGGAGCTCTTGATATATCTGCCCCTCATTTACTTCATTTCCCACTGGTGTGGGATTTTTTACTTTTTTCTTTGTTTTTTGTTCCTTTTTTTAACACTCCCCCAACTGGGCTTATCTTTTTAGCCCAGTTGTAATTGCAACAGTAGCTGGGCTAGGCTTAGCTCTCCTTGGCCCTAATTTTTCAACTGCCATCAATTTTTTTTTCAAGCTTCTCAATGATTGTGAGCCTGACTCCTTTGACTCTATGATCCATTCAGTCACTTAACCCATGATCTATCTTCTCTTCATAAGTAAGCCTCCAAGGATCTTCTAACCATGGACTCTAATACCATTTGTTGGATTTTTTTTTATTTTTTATCATGGGCTATAACTTTGGTTGGGTTTCATGAAAAGTATTAGGCTTCCTCTCCTTTCATTATCGGCCAACTTGCTTTTCACAATTCATTTTTTTCGTCTTCTTTTACCAGCTAGGCCTCCTCCATTTATTGTGCTTGGGCTTTTTCTTCATTGGCTTCTACTGGGTCGACCCTCATTCCTCCACATAGGCTTTTATCGTTGCTTATGGGCTTCACCTTTACTAAAATAGTCTTGGCCATTTTAACTAGTTTTCCTCCAAATTTATATGTTGCTCTTATTTTTCATGCTTAACCGATGTAGGATTTGCTTCCCATACTTGATTCTCCAACATCCAACACTGTCCCTCAAATACAACTGGGCTTCTCTTTTTAACCAATTATCATATGCATCATTAGTTGGGTTAGACTTAGCTCTCTTTTAGCCTAATATTCCAACAACTTCAAACTTGCCTTAAGTTTTTTCAATAACTGTGGGTTTGGCTCTTTCGGCTCTGTAGTCCATTCAGTCTTTTAATCCATGATCCATCATCTCTTCTCATGTGGGCCTTCTAGGTCTAGGATCCTTTTTATAATGGGTTTTGATATTACTTGTTGGATCTTTTTTATCATGGGCTATAACTTTGGCTTGGGCTTCATGAAGAGTATTGGGTATCCTCTCCTTTCATTATAGGCCAGCCTGCCTTCCTCAATCCATTTTTTTTCTTCTTCTTTTGCTGGTTGGGCCTCCTCCGTTTGTTGTGTTTGGGCTTCTTGTCCATTTGCTTTTGCTGGGCCTGTCTAGCTGGGCCTTCTCTCCTCCATATGGTGGGTTTCTTCACTTTGGCCTTCTTTCCTTTGTTGCTCCTTAAAGACAAAATGGCTAGCCATTTTGTCTTTAAGAGCTCTTGATATATATGCCCCTCATTTGCTTCATTTCCCATTGATGTGAGATTCTTTACTTTTTTCTTTGTTCTTTGTTCCTTTCTTCAACAGGAAGAATATAAATTTCCTTGCTTTCCCAAACTGCATTCTCTAATTAGATTCAGGCATCTCAAAACAATCATTGGCATAGATATAACCCTATAAAAAATTGATGCTACGAATTTTTGGCCCTTCCAAACTAAAAATTTTTGATTTATAACTATGCTTTTTTCTCTTTTATAAATCAAACCTCAAAGTAACACATCATTAAAAATTAATATATAAGATTTCACAATATTAATTAATTATTATCATTATTCAAAAAAAAAAAAAATTGTTCTTGACTTAGCAAAGTAAGTTTTATTTTATTTTGTTTTTCTATTTTAATTATTTATTTAATGAGAAATTTTTTTATTTAATTATTCTACGATAAGAATTCAACCTTAAATTATTTAAAGAAATTTATGAATAAGAAAGTGGAAGATTCAGGGGCAATGAATTTTCACTATGGTGATATGATATGTCACACGATAAAGAAAGAATTATGGAATTGATAAATTATTAATATGACGAAAATATATTTTTTTATTTACATAAAAATGAATTTATGTGATTAAAATGAAGATATCATGTGGATTTATTTTTACATAAATAAGCAGAATATATTCCCGTCATATTTTAGAGACTCATAAATTAATATTGTAGAGACTCATAAATTTTATTAATTAATCGATAAATTAATAATTTATTAATTTAAAAATAATATTTACAATTCAATAAATATATATTTAATTAACTAAAAATTCATTATATTTTATTAATTTTGTAATCAATTCAATATGAATTAAATGAATTGAATAAAAATAATATGATTAATTGAAATAGATAAAAAAAGTGATTAATTAAATATGAACAAATTGAAATGAAACAAAAAAAAAAAATATATGATTTATTAAATATGAACTAAATAAATTAAATATAATTAAATGAAATGAAAAAAAAATATAATTATTTAAATTTTAAATAATCTTTAGAATTGTATTATAATAAAGTATATATTATAATCTATTATTTATAAAATCAAATAAATTATTAATTTATAATATGAATGATATCATATAATTATGTAATTATTATAAAAAAATATTATCTTATTAATTTATTAAAATTATTAATTTAGTTAATTAATTTAAATCGAAATTATAAAAAAATATTATATAATAGATATTATTAATTTATCAAATATTAATTTATAACGATTTTATATTTAAACACAATATCAACATATATAAAATTTTATTATATTAATTAATTTTTATCACTATTTGATAAGGCCCGACTCATAGAATCAACCATTATAATAACCCATTACTTTTTCTTAAGATGATCTTAAGAGAAGTATAGAACCAGTCACTTTTCTCTACGTGTCATCATTCATTTGGTTAAGCGCCCATAAAAGGACAACCTGGAGATTGCCAACTCAGAAATTAGAAACTGAACGTTACCTCACGCGATAGGACAAAATAAAAATCCATTTTTCGACTTATTAAAAACCACGTCGTTTAATTAAATCCTAAGATCCACTTTTTCCCACACGCGCGTGACAACATTTACCAATAATATCCCGACAGATTCTACAAGAAACCACTACTATTGGCTAAGATTTCCACCCTCCTTTTCAGCGCGTGGAGACGTTCTTAAATTTTGTTTGAACTTGGATTATTAATTATAATGATTATTTTTTTTTGTAATTTTTGGGATTTGGATATTTTTAAATAAACGAGGGAATTGAATTCAATTATTGAGAACAAAAAAAAGGGCATTCATAATCATATATATGAACAGATCGATCTCTTTTTGGGGCTTAAATCGAAACCCTAAAAATTTCTTTGTTTATTTGATTTTGATTTGATTGGTAATATTGAGAAGAAGAAGAAGAAGAAAAAAAAGATGGGATTATGGGAAGCTTTTCTCAATTGGCTGCGAAGGTAATGTCGTTTTTTCCGTCGTTTTTATTCTTTTCTTTGTTTGCATGCTGAGAAATTGTTGGAAGAGAGAAGTTTACGCTGAGAAAATAAAGGTCATCTATGGGTTTTGCTTCTTCTTCTTCTTCTTCTTCTTTTTTTTTTTTTTTTTTTTTTTTTTTTTTTTTTTTTTTTTTTAAATATAAGG
>CANXYC010840154.1:0-13420 GCA_948193065.1 Aleurites moluccanus
GACTTATTCTAAAGCCAATTTACCTATCCTAATCCATATACTAAAATTCACTTCACACAACTTCACTTTTAGGATTTTAAATTGGGGAAAATTGTTTAATGCATCATTTGATGCAATTAAACCATTTACCCATTCATTTCATTATTCATTTAAGCTAATAAAACCATAAAATCAATTAAAACATCAACTTATGAAAATTACCTCATTTGGCCGAAATTCACCCTAGCTTTGTTCTTGATTTTTCTTCAATTTTTATGGTTTAATTTGATAGTTTAAGTTTTGTATGGTTTTAGTTTTAGGTTTGGAACAACTTTGCTTCACAAACTTGGTTTAGAAAAATCAAAGAAATGGAGAGAAAATGAAAGGAAAACTCATGGATGAAGAAGAACAAATGGGCAGAAATTCTGCCCATTTTGACTTATATAGTAAGACAAAATAGGTCATTTATGCTTTAGTCCTCAAATTTTCTAAAATTTGGTTTTGATCCTTTTTCGCTCGGTAATTTATTCCGAAAGTTCCGTCGGGAATTAGAACTCAAAGTGAATGCTTAAAAATCATATTTTAATTAATATTATTTAATAAAAATAGTTTCAGAGTCGTTCTGAAACTCGGACCGATAAATTTTACTATTCACCGAAAAATACTCTTTTACTCGTTTTGTGAGCGTTCTGTAATATTTTCGCAAATTTCTTTTGACTGTATTCACACATGAATATTACTTATCAATTATCCTTAATCCAAATTCAAAAATTCATCCGTCGTCCGTTCCGCTATTTTTACGGCGGTGATATTGGTACCGACGTTTTCCGAAAATTTTTTCCGTTTTCGCTCTAACTGATTTTCTAAAATTATTATTGGTTATTTCTATGATTTTAATCTATATACTGAGAATTTTATTCACTAAAACCTGTTATGCATTTCTAGGGTATTACATAAAGCCTACCAAAATGAGTCTTTTAATGGCAGACAAATCTATTAAGTACCTACTCGGCATTCTAGAGAATGTACCAATAAAAGTAGGTGAGTTTATTGTGCTTGCTGATTTTGTTGTCTTAGAAATGGAAGAAGATCCTGAAATTCCTATCTTATTTGGGAGACCATTCTTGATAGCAATTGGTGCAATCATAGACATGAAGAAGGGTAAGATTACCTTTGAGGTAAATAATGAAATTTTAGAATTTGATGTTTTTACAATAATGAAATCTACACCAATGGAAGTAGTAAGTAGGATTGACTCATTTGACATAATTGAAGAATGTATTGATGAAATTAAGTATGAATGCATAAGTCAAGATCCTATTATACTGTACCACCCTAGGAAGCCCCATCTTGTATGCATAAATTGATTCTCATTTTATGATTTAAAAGCCTTGAAATGATGGGAAATAATTTAAGAGACATAGTTAGAAAGCAAATGCAAAATTTTTTTCAAAAATCATCGGTGTCGAAAATACTGCCGGGAAAATAGCAGTCCGGCTAATTTAAGAATTTTTGACCCAAACCTAGGGTATTAAATAATTTAATTTTATATGAAATTATGGTGAAAAGAAAGAGTTGAAAAATATTTAGGAACACTGAAAAAGTAAGTGATGGCAAATTGTAAATAAAGGCAATCTTGGAGGTAATTTTGGAAATTCACTGTCTGGGATCTAGAAATGACCCATAACTATTTTTAAATGATAGAACAACTTAAAATAAGGTATTTCACTCCCCACACCTGAGGTTGAATCTAAACAGAATAGACATAATAAATTACAGAAAGTTTTAAGGTCAAAAAAGCAAATAAGAAAAATTTTGGACAAAAAATACAATTAAATAAAGTTGTGAGACCCACTCATTCTAGAAATCAGCTAAGGTGGCCGGCCATAGTAGTGGAAGAATGATTTTTTTGATAGAAATTAATAAATTTTTTTATCAATTAATGGAAAAGTTGCCAAGTAAGCTTAAAATCTAGAAATTTATATTTGTTTTTATCTTCAATTTTTTTTGTTGGCTTTTGGTGTATATAAAAGATGATATGGATATGTTGGCTGCCATTTTTTGAGAGGATAACCGAACCAAAGGGAATAAAAACAACCAAAAATAAATCTTCCAACCTTTCCAATGAATTCAACCAAAAATAGCTAGGAAATTGAAAAAGGAAGATGAGGGAAGAAAGGAAATTTGTATTCAAGCTTTATAGAGGAAGAAAGAAGATAGAATTTAAGAATTTAATCTAAGGTAATGATTCTAAAATTATCATTTTTAATTGTATTTAAGAGTTCTACAGCATGATTTGGAAAATAATTGAGGTAATTAAGTTAGAAATATAAAGAATGAGTTAGGGTTTATATAGTTTCTGAATTCTGTTTTAAGGCAGTAAATTGTAGCTATTATTTCGAAATTTTAATAACTGAATTTGAGGATGATTAAAACATGAAAGTTGTAGATAAATATATTAGTTAGATGTATGTAAAAGGAATTTGTAAAATTCATAGGGAGAATAGAGTTATTAGGTAAAAACTGTGACTGACCTGGAATTAGATTTTCTAAAAAATGCTACTATATTTTTATTGTACAGACTGATAGAAACAGAATTAAAAGAAGTCTGCAACATAAAAAGTGTTCATTTTTATCTTATATATAAGTATGTAGATGGGTTTTGTAATTTGATTTGCGTTTTATGAGATATTAGGTCATGAATGTAGACTGCCCAAAATGACTATTTAACAGAATATATGTTACAGAATTATATTAATATAAGGATCTTAATTTTTGAATTAGAGAAAGTGTTAAACATGAAAGATGATAATTATGTGTTATCTAAATGACTGTAAAATGGTTTTGTAATTAGATGAGCATGGAATTAATTATAGGCATAGGAACATGGTATGTCTGGATAGATATTTCCAGGCAGTAATTTAATTTTGAAAATTCACTAATAATTGTTTAGTGATCCAAAAATTCTAAAATTTTGATATTATAATTTTATGTGTCTATTTTCCATAGGAAAATGAATTACAGAAATTGGTTAAGTATTGATTGAGTTATTAGTAAAAGAACAGTACCTGTCAGAATAAAATTTGTAGGCAGAATGCAGGCAGCATGACTAGTTGTAAAGTTAAGTTTAAATTAATACCATAAATTGTGTAGTAATGAGTTTAATGTGAAATTTGGATATGTTAGACCTCATATGTTAAGCTTAATTAGAAATAAGAATTGAAGCAATTGAATAAGATCAGATTGATTTAAAGACAGAAATGTCTGAAATGCCAGAATGAGGTCTATAAGTGAGAGTTGTTAGGCTAAAACCCTAAGTAAAAGAATAAATGGAAATTTATTAAATTAAATTGAAGATTTATGTGTAACATATAGATGAATACTAATTTTTAATGTTTAAATTAATATATAGCTTCAAATACTGAAGAAGATATAAGTGGGAGATCAAAGTAGAGAAGTGAATAGTGGAAAATAAAGATATTAGCGAGGTGAGCAATGTAAACATCATTATGCATACTCATATTTTGATTTGTTGACCCAATGAGTATGTTTCTTTCTTGATTAAATACCAATTTTTTTTATTGTTGATCATTCTTTGATCTTCCTAAAGATTGAAATTTATCCATATTCATTGATTGCTATTGATATTGAAATGCCTTTTGTGTACTGATTGACAAGTAAACCCATGTGTATCGATCGAAAGCCATTGTACCATAATATTTCTAATGAATACTGGATATTGTTATTGATTACCATTGGTCTATTTACATGAGATTTGACAGAGTTGCCTCACCGACGGGGTAGTGGGTACATACCGTCGACAATGTGTACATTGACTATACATGATGCCCTAGCTGGAAAGGGTTATTGGTCCTAGCCATAAGACCTGATAAGTCTTATGTTTATTGATATGAGATTGACTGTGTGATTACACATAGTCTACGTGTTTCATAGCCCTTTATTTGTCTTTTCTCTATCTTATCTACATGATATGAGTATTGATTACCTGTTCAATGATTCCAAGCTTATATCTTATTGCTTACCATTGATGGCCAATCTTTCATTGATTATTATTTATCATCGATTTGATTGTTACCTGTTCTAAAATCCTAAAAGATATTTGGTGTGCAAATTAATTAACCTTGACATGTTAATTGAATATACTGATATTCTTCATTTTATTTATTGATACTTGGCTACCATTGTTATCCTTTGTTATCATATGCTTATATCACCTGTTTAATGGTGTATACATGCTCACTGAGTATTTTATACTTACCAAATAGTGGTTTATAATTTTTACAGGAATGAGATAGTGAAGGCTGATTCCAAGTCAATTTCTTTTTCGACTTGGAATGTCAAGTTCATCAAGGTAGAATTTTATTTTCTAAAAGTCAAAAGTGTCAACTCATAGAGCTCCATGGTACTGAATGTAATTAGATGATTGAGTACTATAATAATGTATGAACATTGAAATAATTAACAATTCAGTGGCATTAAAAATTATAATGTGTAATGTATAATGATTAATAATGACAATGACAGTAAAGTAATAGGGACAGTGGTACTGAAAATGTTAAAATACTATTTATATACTTTAAAATAAATTTAGAAGTGCCATGTATGATTATTGATTTGTAAAGTTGAGGGTATAAGGATGGAAAATTATTGGGAGTGTAAAAGTGCAGGTTGTGTAATTTACGAAAAACCCGGTTTTGGATCGGGATTAAGCTTAAAATTTCAAAGGAAACTTTGACAAAATTTCTGAAAAATTTATAAGTAATAAATGGAATTTAAGCATTGATGAATGAATTAAAATTGATTAAATGATTGATAACTAGATTGTTCATGGGTTCTACGGGTTTTTAGTGACCTTAAGTCTACCCATGTCCTAGGACGGTCGAGATTCAAAAGTGGGTCGTGACAGAGGTGGTATCAGAGCTAATGGTTTAGAATATGTGGCATAAGTATCAATGAGTTAATAAGTGTACCATGGAGTATAGGATTCTGTCTCGTCATTTGAAGTTATCTGTAATATAGCTATCAGCGTTATCTGTTATGATTTTCATCTTCTATATATGTGTGTGTGTGTGTGTGTGTGTGTGTGTGTGTGTGTGTGTATAAATTTACTTTGTAAGATAGAAAAAAGTGTTTAATGAAAATTTATAAAAGTGATAGTAAATTGAAAAGGAATGAGAATTGAATGTAGCTAAAAGAGATTAATGTAAAGATTGAATCAATATATGATAAGTTGATATTGACTATGTAAATATCAGCTATATTGATAATAGACTGCTAAGAGATTATGTATCATTAACTTTAATAAATAATGAATGAATATTGTAGTGAATTGTTAATGAAAGTAAAATCAGCTTTAAGTGAATGATAGAATGAGTGCAATGATGATGAGTAAGTATGATGGATGATTCTAAATAATAGAGAATATGGAACTATTGAGGCATAGAATATTGAAAAGTTAAGAATATGATTGTAATGAAAGAATAAATACATGTTGTAGCAATTAAGTAAAATGAGAAGTAAATGATATACTACTAGTTCCTATAATAGTACATAACTGATTATTGAGATTCAGACATAAGTAAATAAATATTAAGTTATTATTTATTGAAATTTAGGGAATATGCTCATGGAAAAAGAGTTAATGGTTGAAATGGTAAGTGCAAAAATAAGAGATTAATGCAATGATATTGATAAGGTGATTGAAAATATTACGGTATAGTATATTAAAAGTTTAAGTACTATATTATCAAATGTTTATGGATTATAGATCGTATACTGATAAGAAATGATATGAGAATTATGGAATAGCGCAAAAGATAAGAAGACTATAGAATTTGGCACATTAGTCTAAGTAAGATGATAAGTGATATAGAGAAAATATTTACAAAGATAATTGGAGACTGTTTGATGTACATATATCTATATTTACAGTATTGGATGAGAAAATTTGAGGACGAATTTTATTGAAGGGGGTAGAATGTAATACCCTAGGAAGCCCCATCTTGCATGCATAAATTGATTCTCAGTTTATGATTTAAAAGCATTGAAATGATGGGAAATAATTTTAGAGACACAGTTAAAAAGCAAGTGCAAAACTTTTTCGAAAATCGTCGGTGTCGAAAATACTGCCAAGAAAATAGCAGTCTAGCTAATTTAAGAATTTTTTACCCAAACCTAGGGGATTAAATAAGTTAATTTTATGTGAAATTATGGTGAAAATAAATAGTTGAAAAATGTTTAGGAACACTGAAAAAGTAAGTAATGGCAAAATTGTAAATAAAGGCAACTTTAAGGGCAATTTTGAAAATCCATTGTCTGGGATCCAGAAATGACCAAGAACTATTTATTAATGATATAACAACTTAAAATAAGGTATTTCACTCCCCACACCTGAGGTTGAATCTAAACATAATAGACATAATAAATTACATAAAGTTTTGGGGTCAAAAATACAAATAAGAAAAATTTTGGGCTAAAAGTACAATTAAATAAAGTTATGGGACCCACCCATTCTACATATCAGCCAAGGTTTCCGGCCATGGTAGTGGGGGAATGATTTTTTGATAGAAATTAATTAATTTTTTTATTAATTAATGGAAAAGTTGCCAAGTAAGCTTAAAATCTAGAAATTTCTTTTTGTTTTTATCTTCATTTTTTTTTTTTTGGCTTTTGGTGTATATAAAAGATGATATGGATATGTTGGCTACCATTTTTTTGAGAGGATAACCGAACCAAAGGGAAGAAAAACAACCAAAAATAAATATTTTAACATTTCCAAAGAATTCAACCAAAAATAGCTAGGAAATTGAAGAAGGAAGATGAGGGAAGAAAGGAAATTTATATTCAAGCTTTATGGAGGAAGAAATAAGATGGAATTTAAGAATTTAATATAAGGTAATGATTCTAGAATTATCATTTTTAATTGTATTTAAGAGTTCTATAGCATGATTTGGAAAATAATTGAGGTAATTAAGTTAGAAATGTAAAGAATGAGCTAGGGTTTATATAGTTTCTGAATTCTATTTTAAGACAGTAAATTGTAGCTGTTATTCCAAAATACTAATGACTAAATTTGAGGATAGTTAAAACATTAAAATTATAGACAAATATGTTAATTATATTTCTGTAAAAGGAATTTGTAAAATTCGCAGTGAGGAAAGAGTTATTAGGTAAAAACTGTGACTGATCTGGAATTAGATTTTCTAGAAAATGCTACATTTTTTTTATTTTACAGACTGATAGAGATAGAATTAAAAGAAGTATTCAACATAAAAAGTGTTAATTTGTGTCTTACATATAATCTTGTAAAAGGATTTTGTAATTGGATTTGTGGTTTATGAGATATTAGGTTATGAATAAAGACTGCCCAGAATAATTATTTAACAGAATATAGGTTACAGAATTGTATTAATATAAAGACCTTAAAGTTTGAATTAGAGAAAGTATTAAATATGAATGATAATAATTTATATGCTATATAAATTACTGTAAAATAGTTTTGTAATTGGAGGAGCACGGAATTAATTATAGGCATGGGAACAGGGCATGTCCGGATAGAGATTTCAGGGCAGTAATTTAACTTTGGAAATTCACTAAGAATTGTTCAGTAATCCAAAAATTCTAAAATTTGGATATGTTATAATTTTATGTGTCTATTTTCCATAGGAAAAAGAATTATAGAAATTGGTTAAGTATTGATTGAGTTATTAGCAAAAGAATAGTACCTACCAGAATACAATTTGTAGGCAGAATGCAGGCAGCAGGACTGGTTGTAAAGCTAAGTTTAAATTAATACCATAAATTATGTAGTAATGATTTTAATGTGAAATTTGTATATGTTAGAACTTTATATGTTAAGTTTAATTAGAAATAATAATTGAAGCAATTGGATAAGTGCAGATTAATTTAGAGATAGAAATGTCCGAACTTCCAGAATGAGGTCTATAAGTGAGAGTTGTTAGGCTAAAACCCTAAGTAAAAGAATAAATGGAAATTTATTAAATTAAATTGAAGATTTACATATAAAATATAGATGAATACTGATTTTTAATATTTAAATTAATGTATAACTTCAAATACTGAAAAAGATATAAGTGGGAGATCAAAGTAGAGAAGTGAATAGTGGAAAGTAATGATATTAGTGAGGTGAGTAATGTATACATCATTATGCATACTCATGTTTTGATTTGTTGACCCAATGAGTATGTTTCTTTCTTGATTAAATGCTAGTTTGTTATTGTTGATCATTCTTTGATCTTCATAAAGATTGAAATTTATCCATATTCATTGATTACTATTGATATTGAAATGCCTTTTGTGTACTGATTGACAAGTAAACCCATGTGTATCGATCGAAAGCCATTGTACCATAATATTCTTAATGAATACTGGATATTGTTATTGATTACCATTGGCCTATTTACATGAGATTTGACAGAGCTACCTCATCGATGGGGTAGTAGGCACATACCGTCGGCAATGTGCATATTGACTATATGTGATGCCCTAGCTGGGAAGGGTTATTGGTCCTAGCCATAAGACCTCATCAGTCTTTTGTTTATTGATATGAGATTGACTGTGTGATTACACATAGTCTACGTGTTTCGTGGCCCTTTATCTGTCTTATCTCTATCTTATCTACATTATACGAGTACTGATTACCTGTTCAATGATTCCAAACTTATATCTTATTGCTTACCATTGATGGCCAATCTTTCATTGATTATTGTTTATCATCAGTTTGATTGTTACCTATTCCAAAATCCTAATAGACATTTGGTGTGCAAATTAATTAACCTTGACATGTTAATTGAATATACTGATATTCTTCATTGTATTTATTGATACTTGACTACCACTGTTATCCTTTGTTATCATATGCTTATATCACCTGTTTAATGATATATACATGCTCACTGAGTATTTTATACTCACCAAATAGTAGTTTATAATTTTTACAAGAATGAGATAGTGAAGGTTGATTCTAAGTCAATTTCTTCTCCGACTTGGAATGTCAAGTTCATCGAGGTAAAATTTTATTTTCTAAAAGTCAAAAGTGTCAACTCATAGAGCTCTATGGTACTGAATGTAATTAGATGATTGAGTACTATAATGATGTATGAACATTAAAATAATTGACAATTCAATGGCATTAAAAATTATAATGTGTAATATATAATGATTGATAATGTCAATGACAGTGAAGTGATAGAGACAGTGGTACTGAAAATGCTAAAATAATATTTATATACTTTAAAAGAATTTTAGAAGTGCCATGTATGATTATTGATCTGTGAATTTGAGGGTATAAGGATGGTAAATTATTGGGAGTGTAAAAATAATTTTTAGTACAGGCTGTGTAATTTATGAAAGACCCGATTTTTGGTCGAGATTAAGGTTAAAATTTCAAAGGAAATTCTGGCAAAATTTCTGTAAAATTTATAAGTAATAAATGGAATGTAAGCATTGATGAATAAATTAAAATTGATTGAATGATTGATAACTGGATTGTTAATGGGTTCTACGGGTTTTCGATGACCTTAAGTGTACTCGTGCCCTAAGACCGTCGCGATCCAAAAGTGGGTCGTGACATATACCATATCAATAAGTAGAAGCAAGTGTAAACCGTTTGGAAACTATTCCATATCATCATCCAACACCTTCAAGGTTTGAACTATTAGAAAAAAATGATGATCCTAAGCATACTTGACTTAATGAAGAGGTAGTGTTAGAACTCAAGCCATTACCATCAAGTTTAAGATATTCTTTTCTTGATTCTAACTATAAATATCCTTTTATTGTGAGTTCTTCCTTGTCTAGTGATAAAATCATTATTTTGAATAAAATGTTGCTTAGTCACAAGAAAGCTATTGGATACTCTTTAAATGATTTAAAAAGAATTAGTCCCAAGGTATGCATGCATAGAATAAACTTGGAGGAAAATGTCAAACCCTCCATTGAAGGTCAAAGACGACTCAATCCCACCCTTAAAGAGGTAGTAAGAAAAGAAGTCACTAAATTACTCGACAATGGAATCATATATTCCATTAATGATAATAATTGGGTAAGCCCCGTACAAGTCGTCCCTAAAAAGGGCGGTTTAACTGTTGTAAAAAATGAATCAAATGATTTATTACTCATAAGAACTATCACGGGATGGCGTATGTGTATAGACTATAGAAAGCTCAATAAAGCAACTAAGAAGGACCACTTTCCTTTACCTTTTATAGACCAAGTTCTTGAAAAATTAACCAATTTCTCATATTTTTGCTACTTAGATTGTCTTAGTGGTTTTTACCAAATCCATATATATCCTGAAGACCAATCTAAAACTACATTCACATGCTCATATGGTACTTTTGCTTTTAGGCGTATGTCTTTTGGCCTATGCAATGCTCTAGCAACTTTTCAAAGCTGCATGTTTTCCATATTCAGTGATCTGATTGATGAATGTGCTGAAGTTTTTATGAATGACTTTAGTGTTTATGGTACTAACTTTGAAAATTGCCTAGAGAATCTTTCTAAAGTACTTAACAGGTGTAAAGAGCATGGGTTTGTACTTAATTGGTAAAAATGCCATTTCATGGCACAAGAAGTAATAGTACTCGGTCACTTATCAAAAAGGGGCATTGAGGTTGATAAGGCCAAGATCTAGGTAATTGTAAATCTACCCCCACCAAAATGTGTCAAAGATATAAGGAGTTTTCTTGGTCACGCCGGTTTCTACAGAAGGTTTATCAAAGATTTCTCCAAGATAGCAAAGCCACTATGTAAGTTGTTAGCCACGAAGGTTGTTTTTGAATTTGATAATATGTGCTAAAAAGCCTTTGATACCTTGAAAAAGGCTCTCACATCAACACCTATTTTACAACCACCAAATTGGGCATAACCATTCGAAATAATGTGCGATGCTAGTCACTATGTGGTAGGGGTCGTGCTTGGACAAAAAAGAGAGGGTAAGCCTTATGTGATCTACTATGCAAGTAAGTTGTTTGATGATGCACAAAATAATTGCACCACTATGGAAAAAGAACTACTTGCTATAGTTTATGCATTTGATAAATTTAGAGCATATTTAGTTGGGCAAAAAGTGATACTATATTCGGATCATGCTTCTCTAAAGTACCTTCTAAGAAAAAAAGATGCAAAACCAAGGCTCCTAAGGTGGATTCTTATGTTACAAGAGTTTGATTGGGAGGTAAGAGACAAAAAGGGAAGTGAGAACTTTGTGGCAGACCATCTATCTAGGATAAATCAAGAAGGACTGAAAAAGAATGATGATGGTATGCCAATTAAGGAGACATTCCATGGGGAACACTTAATGAGTCTAACTTCCATGGTTTGCAGATATGGAAAATTATTTGGTAAGTGGTGTACTACCTTATGGGATAGACTATAGACAAAACAAGAAATTTTTACATAATAGCAGATTTTATTATTAGGAGGAACCTTTGCTCTATAGGAGATGTGCTGATAGCTTTGATTAGAAAGTGTATCCCCCAAGATGAGGCCCAAGATGTTTTGAGGCATTGCCATTCCTTAAATGTAGGAGGACACTTTGGTATATCTAAAACAGCATCCAAGGTACTTCAATGTGATTTTTGGTGGCCTACACTATTCAAAGATGCTAGAGATTTTGTTCTTACATATGATAAATGCCAACAGATGGGTAGCATCTCTAAAAGAAATAAGATGCCTTTAAATGGTATCCTTGAGGTGGAACTATTTGATGTATGGGGAATGAATTTCATGGGTCCCTTCCCTAGTTCCTTGGGTTACAAGTACATTTTGGTAATGGTGGACTATGTATCCAAATGGGTTGAAGTTATCCCTACCATCACCAATGATGCAAAGGTGGTCAAGAAAATACTTAAGAAAATAATTTTTCCAAGGTTTGGAACTCCTAAAGCATTGATAAGTGATGGAGGCTCACACTTTTGTAATCAAGTAATAGAGAGTCTCTTGAGGAAATATAGGGTTACTCATAAGGTTGCTACCCCATATCACCCACAAACTAGCAGGCAAGTCGAGGTAAGCAATAGAGAGATCAAATGGATTCTAGAAAAGACGGTTTCTTATTCAAGGAAAGATTGGGCATTAAAATTGGATGATGCTCTATGGGCATACTGAATAGCTTTTAAAACCCCCATTGGCCTTACACCTTATCAATTAATCTATGGTAAGTCATGTCACTTACCCGTAGAATTTAAACATAAGGCATATTGGGCAATAAGGGCTTTGAATTTTGACTTGAAGAAGGCGGGGCGGAAAAGGTTACTTCAACTTAATGAGCTAGAGGAATTGAGGATAAATGCTTATGAAAATGCAAAATTGTATAAGGACCATACAAATTTATGGCATGACAAGAATTTAATCAATAAAGAAATTCATGAAGGAGAACTTGTTTTGCTTTACAATTATAGGTTACGGTTGTTTCCTGGAAAATTAAAATCAAGGTGGTCGGGTCCTTTTAAAGTCATAAAAGTTTATCCTTATGGAGAAATTGAAATAGCTAATGACAAAGGTGAATCCTTCAAAGTTAATGGTCACCGTCTCAAGCCATATTTAGTTAGTGAAGCAATTGACCCAACAAGCTTAATATCTCTCTCTACGCCATAGTGCGATAAAGAAATGGTCAAGCTATAGACCATAAAAATGTAGCAAGATAAGTATTCTAACTCATTTTTCTTTCAAAATAACTTTTACAGTGTTTTTCAACAGGTGCCGAGTCGTGCCTCCCAGTGCCGACTCATTACAGAGGCTCTCGGTGCCGACTCACTCAGTCCATGCCGACTCGGCATGCGCAATAGACTCAGATTTTAATTTTCATTTTATTTTATTTTTCAGTTTTATTTTCATTAAATTACTACATTCTTTTATTTATCATTTATAATTTTAAACCAATTCTAAAATTCTTTCTTTTTGTTTTTTCTTTTCAAATTCAAAAATAAAGAAAAGACATGTCCCTCTTCCCCAAATGAACATAACTCTTCCTAAGAGTCATGACCTTTCCCATCAATCTTACACCCTACTCTCCCTAACCTATTAAAATACAAGTCCCAACCACAATTTTTACAATTCTTTCCCATTCTTCATGCAAGAGAACAACTAACTTTCATTTATTTTTTTATTTTATTTTTTCTAATTTTTATTTCTATTTATTCCAAAACTCTACTTTCTACACTACTTCTTCTATACACTTCTTCTTATATTCTCTACAAACTCTCATAATGGGTAAGACAAAGGGCTTAACCTGTAATAACCCGAACGATTATAGTGGAAACCTAAATCGGGTAGGAATTTTTTTTAAATTCTCCAGGAAGTAATAACCAAAAATTTATCAAGGACAATGGAAAATAGACATTAGAGTGAATTATAGAATTTAAATGAGAATTAAATCGAATAGAATGGGCAATATGAA